>JALPQD010000188.1:3790435-3861437 GCA_023101885.1 Typhlomys cinereus
TTTCTTCTTCTGCGGAAAACCCAGCCTGTCCCAGCGCTGCTCCCACAGGGTGTCTCCTCCCTGCAGTGCTGCTGCCAGCAGCCCCTCGCCGGGGAGGCAGGGGCGACAGCGCCGGGGACTAGGGCCCGGGACACTCTGCTCCATCCTCTGCTGTTCCGAGGACGACGATGAGGAGCCCCGGGGCCCTGCTGGGAGCTCTCCGCGGTGGTCATGGGGGCAGCAGGCACGGGAGTCGTCATGCGATGGTGTTTCCGGGGATCCGCGGGGGTCTAGTCTGAGCCGCAGGGCATAGCAGGCCCAGGGGTCTGGACGAGAAGGCAAACGGGAAGGTTTGACCATACAGACAGGGTGGCCAGAGGGACACGTGAGGCCAGAAGCCAGGCCTCAGAACCAAGGGGGACGGAGAGGACCAACAAAGCCCACGACTATTCAGGCCCTTAGCCCTGCTGTCCTCGGCTTCCTGCATGTACGATGCACCTCCGTGCAACACGCAACCTCGGCCCGGGAAGGCTGCCACACCCAAGGCGCCAGCGTCCCCAACAGAGCCGGTCTGACCAACATCGGTGAGACTACATCGCGATGACGTGCTGTCTCAAGCAAGGGACCAGAGGAGAAAAGGAAAGAAGGTCAACGCATAGCAGACGACCGAACGAATGCCACAGTAGTACCAAAGTTAAAACCATACCGTTTATATCACCGACGTGTAGCAAACTAAACAAGCGTACGCATCGTCTGCTTACCAACGCTCTAAACGCTAAGGAAAGCAATCAAGGAAGACCTTATCAAAGGTGGAGAAGCACTGTGTTCACGCACGGGAAATTCACGGCAGCGAAAAAAGTTAGTGATTTCCAATGAGTTAATGCGATGCCAATCAAAATGCTTGATCCTCCATTCCCGCGGAGCTCTTCGTTTTCCAAAGCAGAACGAACAAAAACATCATCAAAACTCGGAAGGGAACAGACCCTTTGCCTAGAAAACTTTCTACAGAAGAACGTAGAGGCCCCATGTTTGCAAGCATACGCGTGAATTTTGACTGGGATACATAGAGGGGAAGGGAGACTCTTTCCAACAAACGGTATTGGGCATCCACACGTAAGAAGGTGAAGCCCAGCGACACAACTTACCTAAAGGAAAACTAGAAGGAAAAGAAAGAAAGTGTAAAGATTCCCAGGTAACTGTCAAAGCTCTAATAATACCGTTTTCAGAAGACACTACAGGAAAAGATCTTCAGGGCCACAGAATATGCAAAAGCAAGTCTTTAGTCTTGAGTCAACCACAATGCAGGAAGGAGAGCATGTCGGTAAACGGGACTTCACAAAATTTCAAACTTTGGTTCAGAAAGGATGGTAAGTTGAGCCCATGAAAAGCAAACACATTTTTGTGAACCACAGTCCTGACCAACGACTTTTATCGAAAATCTGGACAGTACTGACAAGACTTAATACTAAGAAACCAACTGATCCAAATTAGAAAAACACGCACGCACGCATGCCCACCCACCCATCACACACTGAATGCTAAGTTGAAACCGAAGGGCGGCAGTCCAGGCTCTGTCCTTTCAGCAGACTTAGAAACCACGAAACCAGTACTTTCTTCCACGAGCACTCAGTACTTAGGAATTTTCGTTAACTCAGCCTCAGGAGAGGAAGCCCAGAACAATAACAGAACGGTTGCAAATCATATGATCTGAATGTGGCCCTAGGGAAATACAAACAGCTGTCCCAGAAGGAGAAGCTCTTAACAATGAGTGATTGAAAGCTGTGTTTCCAACCTTCCACGCAGTTATGCGCCCTGGGGTCATCGCCATCCGCGCAGACACCGAGGTGTGAAACATGGGAACATAATCTTAGCCTAACTGTCAGCGTGCATCTGACCGCTTTTCGCACATCGTGGAGACCGTTCTGGATGGCCTGTCTGCATCTAGAAAGTCGGTTCTCCCAGGAAGAGAGAATCCCTCACAACCCAGGGATTCAGACTCACGACCTCACTACCAAGACTTCAGCAACGTCAACTTCACAACTGACCTGGATTTTAACCACAATTCGCTCCCCTCACCATTTCTGTGAAATATCTTGCTGCCCCATCCTAAAGCTACTCATGGTCCTCTGCAGAGGCATGAAGGAAAATGGGGTGCTCGGGGGCTCCTTATCTGGGGGTGGGAAGCAACTGGAGAGATAGAGGCCCTCCACCATCTCATTTCTTCAAGTGCCTCTTGCCCCAGAGGGATTCCCATCTCAAATCAAATTTCTGCTGAACACAACTCGGCCTCGCGGTTCCTCCCTCACACACCTTCGGAGGACACAGAAAAGGCAGCGGCATGTGAATGAGAAGAGAAAGTTCATCGCTCAAAGTTTCAGCCTGGGAGTGGACTTTATCTGATGGGCTCAAGGACCAGGAGTAGAAATTGAAGCTTCCACTCAAGGCAGAAGAACTTCACCTTCAACTCCGCCCGAGTTTTCTGTGCATTGACTGCCTGCTGATTTCAGACTTGACACTACGAGGTAACTCTTACGGGAATACTATTCAGGCATGGGACCTAGGCTCCAGATTGGGGGGGGGGACGTGCTCACAACCCCACGGACCGATTTCCTGAGATGAAGAAGTCCATCCACAGATAGAGAGAGAGATGCACAAAGATACACAGAAGTACTACGTGTTTCTCAGTGGTTCTGTTTCTCCGGGCACCTTGACTAATAACACACAGCCATCTTCCTGCTGTGCAATCCCCAAAACATCGCACCGTACCGCCAAGCGCCAGCGATGTGCATTTCAAGAAACGTGACAGAACACAGCTTCTGTTTATTTAGTGCCATCGGCATACCAGGAAATGTGTTTCCCCCCATGCCTTCCCACAGACACTGAAAGTACAGAGTGACTGTCCTTTCACAGGTGGAGAACTTGAGGCGGAAGGCTATGTAGACTTCCGTGCAAAGACTGAGCGTGAATCAGGGTGTGTGGAAGCTGCGAGACCTGGAGCAGAGGGACATGCGCTTGGAGACATGAGCCGGACCACGTGTCCAAGAGCTCAGCAGGACGGGTCCAAACAAAGCCATGCTCTCCTTCGCCTGTCCTGGGGCTCGGGGCTCTCGCAACCAAGCGTCAGTGCTCACTGACCTGAAGACAGACCGGGACGATCGGGAATACGTTCACAGGACAGCACGGACTGCGTGCTTGGCTCCTAGACGGGGAGCCGCTGGAACGGCCACCAGAGCTGCTCTGCTGACAAAAACCCAGCAAGAGCAAGAGCAGAGACAGAGACTCCTGTCTGAGCCGAGAAGTCTCAGCGTAACTTTTCTCCTCTTTGCCGAAGGGCACGGAGTACACTGCAAAGGGCCAGCCTCCCACTACCAAAAGATGTGATGTCAGGAAATCCATCAGGCTCCTTTCTGAGTCATTCCTCTCAGGACCCCACTACACACTCACAACCCTCTGAGCTTGGCGTCGCGACTCTCCTCCTCCTTTTGGAAGCTTGTCTAAAATCAGACTTAGTGTCCCTGAACCACTACAAAGTACATGGCCCTCTCCAACAAGAAAAACGCAGGCACGCGCAAAGCTCACCACGTAAGGCCTAAGCCTTCTCTTTCACCCCTCCTCAGGAAGGTAATGCACCATGTCACAAAACAGCAAGGAAGAAGAAGTCCCAGGGGACGTCAGGTCAGGTATGATCTGGGGCCTACCGACGCCTCCGAGGCCTGTCAGTCCTTTTGTGTTACAGCCATCCGTGGCACTATTCAAGTGCAAGGAGGCACCTTCCAGTGCTGTATATTTCCAGAAGTTCCCAGCAGGCATTCTCTACCTTTCATATTGCTCCCCCTCCCCTGTGGTCACTTCCCCATTCCTCAGGCAGTTGGGAGCCTGTGGAATGGATGAAAAGATCTGAAACAGAATGATCCTTGCACGAGCTTCACTTCTGATCCATGCCTCAGCACTTGGCTTAGACGGCATCCTTCCACGAGGCCTTCTCTGACCTCTGGCCCAAGCCCTGGGCTGGAGGCATTCTCCTCCGAGAGCTCCCACAACACCCTGGAATGCCTCTCTCCCAGTGCCAACCCCACTCAACTGGAGAGGGTGGTCACCTGTGTGTCTCAACCTCTAGCCTAGCGCCAAGAGGCGCCAGTGAGTTTCTCGGTTCACCCACCTCACAACCTCGACCCTAGCACACATGCACACGCTTCTAACAAAGGAAGTAAGAGACACTTGGAGACTTAAAAACATCTTGCTCTGCCAACCCCGAAGACTCTACAGTGTCCTGTCCTACAGGTGGGGACGGTCACATAGCCAGGGAGGGACAGTCCTCTGCTCTGAATCCGCCTGACTCCAGATGCCTCTGGTAGAGGGCACGCCGTTCCCCTCTGGCTTCCCAGTGTCCCCCGGCCCTCCACGGAAGCCCAAGCGGGACGGTAGCCTTGAGGTGCTGAGTTCCCACAGGAAAACCCTAGAGGCTGGCCTGTGTGCTCAGGACGGGCCCGGGCGGCGGGCAGGTCCCTGACGCAGCCGATACTTACCATCGATTGCTCAGGTCGGGCTCTGTGCTCAGCGCTTGGCCTGCTGCCCCAACACACCTGGGGAATCTCCTGCTGAGTAAGCAAAGGCACATTGTGATGCTGTGGACATGCGGACGCTATGAAGACAGTTGTAATGGTGTCAAAAACTAAAAGACGGCCACTCATGCTTTTCTCCCTTCCTCTATCTGTGGAGACCCACCTAGCACAAAGTATTATTGGATGCCACCTGCCAGAAGAGGAGAGCTCGTTCCTTCATAAGAAAGAAAAAACAGGAGAGGCTGACGGGAATCGTAGTCACGGACTTGCCAATGGAAACACGAAGTACAGAAACCCAGTGGCGTTCTCTGGAGCCCTTATTGGGATAAGTCACTGCCTGACATCACAGGGACTTCTGGTCGGATCTGAAACGTCTCTCTCTGGCCCATGCCGACTATGTGGGAGGATTCGATTGGCTGGCTCTCAAGCTGGCAACCCAAGAATTCACTAGAAGCTGACAGCTGTCCCATAATGCCGCCTCTCCTACCCATCGGAAGTCCCACACCTGGATTTGACTACAGATTCCCAACCCCTGGTTTTTTTTTTTATAATACATTTTTATGATTATTTCAGCTCATACAAACTTAATAGGTACACCAGTTCCTCCTCTCCTCCCCTCCCCTCTCCTCCCCCCGAACTCCCTGCTCCCCCTCCTCACCCCTCCCTCCCATCCTCATGCCTCCCGCCCCAATTCCCAGAGTCCTTTTTTGTGCCTGACTCTCCTCTGGGTCCTCTCTCCACTGAAGTACAAGGACCCAGTGACCTTTCCCTGAACCCTTTCCTGTGTTCCCCTTAAGCATAGGAACACTACTGCGGCTGCCAATCCCTTGCCTCCAAGGATCTTGGTGCTTTTAGCAGATGCTAGACTTTGTGAGGTCAATAGTGTGTTGGATATTGCGCCGGGCATATAATGTCCAATTACGATTGCTTCGGCCCTAACTTGTGTGGAGAATCTTGCAAATCATTGCTCCTCCCATCCTTTTGCTCCAAACCCCCTGGTTCTAAATAAACTCTCGTGAGACTGAGTGGCGGCTTCTTCCTGCTCTCCCCTAGGAAGCGGTGGATTTCCCACTGGTTTCAGCCAATGCTCTCTACATTTCCATCTCTGTGTGTCCTTCTATCAGTCTTTCCTATCTCCCAGCCCCTGGGCAGCTTCCCGGGCCGTTGCGCTGGACACAGCATATTTTCAGTAAGGGTAATGGTTGGCCGGCAGTTCCGGATAGCCTGGGAAACCCAGTTCTGTAAAAGGATCTCAGGAAATGAACTTATTTCTCTTGACAGGAGCAGAATTCACTCAGTCGCTTTGGTTAAACAATGCTGCGACGCTTTCCCAAACACGGCAAAAGCCCACGTCCTTGCATTGGTACAGGCGATGGGTACTGAAAGGTGTCGGCCTACCTCGTCGGGTGTCAGCGAGAAAGGAGTCCAAGCTGGATCCAGGCAGCAGCACGCGAGACGGGTGATTCTGTCCAGCCCTGGCTCACGGTCGTTCTGTCGTTTTGGGGCCCCTGAGGATAACCTCTGTCTCCCGAGGTCTAGAATGGAAAGAACACTCCTAACAGCAGCATCCCTAGAAAAGAACAGCAGATCAGTAACCACCTGGTGACGACTGCTCATGAGTGTTCAAGAAAAACGCAGAGCCCGAGGCACGTGGTGCTAGCCCCCAGGCTCTCTGACCAGGTGCACCAGGAAGTCAGAGGCGGCGAAGAGCCCTGAGAGTTGAAAGGAAGGTCCAGAGAAGGGCGAAAGAAGGGACGGCAGAAGCGCCAGGTCCAGCAGCAGAGCCTTCTCATACCTGTGAGCAGCCCAGTTGCTCGCCAGGGGCGCTGGTCTCTAGTTTCAGCTGCAAGCCCTGCCGCCTCTGGCCTGCGTGACATCGGCACCTTGCCCAACAATATGACCTAACCAGACGGCCGGGGCGCAGGCTGCAACCCAGGGCACGAAGGGTGTGGCAGGGGAACAGAGTGGAACAAGCTGCCTCCAGATGGCCATCCAAAGAAGCCAGGTGGAGACTGGGTTCAGGTGCCGAGATGCAGCCCGAGGACCCCACCTCCCTTCCAGCAGCCCAGATGGAAGGTGTCCTCTGACATGCACGTGCAAGTTGCAGGAAGCGCGTTTCTCCCTCTCCTCTCTCTCTCCCCCCCTCTCTCCCCCACCCCTCTCTCTGACAAGAAGTGCAATATATTTTTCAAGGACGCTGATTGGGAGGAAAAGATTGGCCACCCTTCTGCACCTAGGCTTCAATATCAAAACCAGAGCATGCCAGTCTACAGACAAAGACTGAAAACTTGGCACAGCGTGTGAGTGAGGAATGCCCGGGATACACAAATATGAGGGAGGTGGGTGCGCTGCAAGCATAGCAACAAAGGTCATGGGGCTCATTTCCCAGGGCTGTTGCATCGCTTTCTTTCCCCTGCTCGGTATCCCATTTCCACTCTCGGATGTGCTTTTCTTCCTTAACAAACCGTGTCTACGTCCAGCCACATGTCGCAGGGTCCCCGGTACAGCCCCTTGCCCCGAGACACAAGGGTTTGGTATCGGGTGCCCACTGAACCTCAATCTGCACTTGTAACAAGAGCACACACCAGTGGGTCAGCGGTTCCATCCACGACCCGGTCAGCGTGGCTTCTTCCTAAGGCTAGAGGGCAATCTGATGAAACGGAATTCTCCACAAGACACACAGTCCGTGGAGGTGGAGGGTGTGCTTGGGGCTGCACTGATTGCAGACATTTGGGAACGCAGTGGGAACAGAAGATTCAAAATGTGTCACTGTCCTGAAGGGGGAGGAAATGTGAATAGAGAACCTATCACGGCGATTCTGATAACTGGATTTTTTTTTTTCAGATTACAGAATACGTCTACGGCCTTACCACCCTGAACACGCCCCATCTCGTCAGATTACAGAATGCGGAAGGATATCTTAGGGTTAGAACTCAAGTATAGATACAAAACTCACTATGACTCACTATGTGCATAGCCCCAATGCAACTGTATTCGATTTCACATTTGTCCTCCTCACACTCTTTGCTGTGCCCATACTTGTGTGCACACACTCGGGCATACAAAGCAGACCCGCCTGCATTTCCAACCGAGAGCTTCAAGAAGCTGTTCAGCTGTGGAATTTCCCCAAGGGGAGGTCTAGAGAAACCATGTTGCAAATGCCGAAGAAGGAAAGGTTCTGGCCCATCCTAACGCCAAATTTCTGATCCTGCCGTGGTCTACTCCCCGTGGGCTCTGCTTCAGCCCTGGGGAAACATGCCTTCTTCTCTGAGTATCGCACTCGGCAGCTGGCATCCTTATTGGAGGAAAATGGCTTACATACTTGTATGTTTATGCAGGCATCGCATGGCTACTGAAAGCACGTTTATTCCCCAGTGCAATGCTAATCCTTCTCCCCTCTCCAGCTCTCCCTGTGTCTACCTTTCTTTTTCTCTTTTCTTTAATGAATTGATGGATTGATTGATTGATTGATTTGGGGAATGTTGTCTTCCTCGAAAACACTATCACTTCCATGAGTCTGTCTCACACTGCAGAGGAAGCGGTTGAGACAGTTAAGGAAGGAGACAACGCCAAGGCAACAGGTTAGATTAGATTTGAGCCTGTTGGACACCGAGTTGAGCCCAATGCCACCCGATGGCTTCCGGCTCCCCAGGAAATTTCAGTCCCGCTCCTCCACTACGAAAAGCCAGCCGCAGCTGCAGAAAGAGCAATACGCCCCGCACACATGCCCGACCACCATTAGAAACGGAAGAGGTGGACCTGTGGGAAAAACAAGCATCCTGTGGCAAGCACCCTTCCAGACTGGGCAAAGCAGGAATGCCCAGGTGCGCACCTGGGCTGCCCCGGAGCAATTCTCTCCCCGAAGCCCAGTCCTTCTACTGCCCTTCTCTCACCTGGACAGACCTATGGAGTCCGGAGTCCACCTGCCTGCCTCGCTCTCTCCCTTCTCTCACTCGCTGGCTGCTCTGTCCCCCTCAGTCCCTCCTCTCTTGCACGCACACACGCGCACACACACGAACATACACACGCGCGCGCACCCCTGACTCTGGTTACTCTATTTCTCTGGTCTCCGTGCACGTCTCGCCCCCATCACTGTGTCTCCGTGCTCTGGGTCTCGAGGTCTGCGCCCCTTCCTGGGTCCCCCTCGTCCCCTCCCGGCTCTCCGCTCTTCTCTCACGTGCGCTGCGTTCTTCTCCGGAGCAGGTCCCGCGTGCAGTTGCAGGCGCGGCCGGCTGGGCAGGACCTTGCAGATGGATGCTGCGCGGCTCGCGGCCAGGAGGGGTTAAGACCTGGGAAGATGGCCTGCCCCTGGCCAGGGGGGCGGGGTGCGCAGGACGTCACAAGGAAGGGACTCCGGGCAACTGTGCCGTGGGCAGCGGCTGCTAGGCGACCCGCGGGGCGCGCGGACCACCCCGGGGCCGGCGGCGGGTGGGCGGCGCGTGGCGGGCCGGCGCGGAGGCCGCCGCTCGGGACCACGGCGCGCCGCCGCGGCGACCTCGGGCGACCTCGCGCGCGGGTCTGGGAAGGGCGAGCCTCGCGAGGCCGCAGCCAGAGATTGGCGACAGCGGAGGTGACGTCACGCGCGGGGACGGGTGGTCGCGGGAGGGGGCTGGGCCGGGAGCCCTCCTGCGCCCCCGGAGAGTGCGCGGACCCTGCCTTCCTGCCGCTCCCACGACTGGACGGCGGGGGCCTCTGCCGGGCTCGCTCTGCAGTGGCACGGGGACAAGGGACTGCGGCGACCCAAGGGGCAGGCGGGGAGCTGGCCGCGGCTGTCTGGGGACCCCTCGGCCGCAGAGCGGTGCAATGCGTGGCTCTGTGCCCAGGTAGTTCAGAACACACGCCCTGTGCAGGAGCTCACCAGTGACACCAGACAGCAGAGCAGCAGGGCCAGTGTCCCGGATGCATGTGCGTGGGGGGTGCGTGGGGGTCTTGACTAGAGAGGGGACCCAGGAGTCTAACTGAGCCAGAATGGTGAAGGATGGCTGTGTGTAGCCAGCGACCACCCAGGAACAAGACTCTGCGGGGCCTTTTCTTAGGCAGAGCTTAGTTCGGCCAACAGGTGACATTCGGCAAGGCCCGCTCAAGCAGATGCACGGATGTGGAAGTCTTTGTTCTTCCCTTTCCGTCTTTTCCTCTCTCCGTGTCGTCCTCGTCCACACTGTTTGTGCTTTGCCGGTGACGTCACTTCTTCCACCTGGGCCTGGCTGGCACGCGCTAGCCAGAGGTTCCACGTACCACCTGCTGCATTCTCAGGTTGGGATCAGTTAGGTGAGGGATGGGGTGTAGTGCAGGGCCGAGCGCTCAGGTCGCGGTGGCAGCCGCAGAAGCATCGCCAAAGGGGGAAAGAAGTGCTGGTTGGCAGTGAAGTGTGACCCGAGTTGCTCAGGGATGCGTGACGAATACTCGCTGCAGACTTGATCCACAGGCGCTTCACGAGCCTGCTGGCAAGAACGCCAGCTCAGTCCTCTCCCGAGCCGCAGACCCCTCGAGCCAACCCACAGGGCGCTCATCCCACCCAGGGGTCTGGGGGTGACTTTACAGAGAAGACACCACGGAAAACATGGGTCCAGAAGGCTGGCCCACCCGAACCCCTCCAAGGAGAAAGGTGAGTGTGGACGGGAGTTAAGAGGGTTTAGGTTGTGTGTGTGTGTGTGTGATGAGAGAGGAGACTAATATTGAAAACGGGTGATTATAAACACATATAATTTTAACTTTATTACTTTTTTGGGTATCTGAGAAAGGGTTGTTTTGCTGAAAGCCAAGGCTGGCCTGGAATTTGTCTGTGTAACCCAGGCTGCCTCAAACTTGAAGTTCTTTTGGTCGGCCACCACTGCTTCTTTTCTTTTCTTTTCTTTTCTTTTCTTTTCTTTTCTTTTCTTTTCTTTTCTTTTCTTTTCTTTTCTTTTCTTTTCTTTTTCTCCTCTCCTCTCCTCTCTTTCTTTCTGTCTTTCTTTATTTCTCTCTTTCTCTCTCTCTCTCTCTCTCTTTCTTTCTTTCTTTCTTTCTTTCTTTCTTATTAATACCTTTGGGAAAAGTAGCAGGTACATGGGTAAGTAGAGAACGTCCCGTTTTCCCTGGGGGAATACTTATCCATAAATAGCACCACAATCCCAGGTATAAACACAGAACATACTCTGAGACTGACCCAAGACCGCTTGGTCCTGCTTCCTAATTTCCATTACGTTCCTCGTAACATAACACAGGTGAAGTCAGCTCCCCAGAGTCAGTAAGGTGCAAGTAGGTGTCTTCCTAAGGAAGTTCTCAGCTGTCTTCTCCCCAACACCAGGGTCGGGCCCCTGGTCCCCAGTGCACCCCTATGGTTATTAGAAGAACAATGTGGGAACAGGACAAGATTTTGTGAATGTGCAACAACCAAAAAACTGACTTGGAAAATCAAGCAGAGGAAGCTTCAAGGTGTTCCTGGGGGCGCCCGCCAGTGTTGCATCATGAGACATCACTGCCCGACAGGCGACCAGACGCGTGCAGGCACCAGCGCACCGGGCAGTGCCACCCTGCGGAAGGCTGCCCGCAGCAATGCTGGAGCTCGCTCAGAATACCATGTGCTCAGTGCACAGAGCATCCTGTTCTTACACACAGGTAATGACTCAACTCTGGGAAACCGAGGCCGTCTTCCTACCGTCCTCCCTCAACACGCCAGCACCAAATTAGAATGTTTGGGGACCCTACTGTGTTAGCGTGCTTGATCTTCAGAACTGCCGTTTGGGTTGCTACCTTGAGTTCCCCTGAAAACAAAAAAGGCTAAATGAATTTTGTCCTAGTAAGACAGTTCAGGACAGAATTTCCTATAACTTCTGTAATGGCCCTAAGCCAGCTTCTGCCATTTTGTGCTACGTATCTGTGCGAGTTAGCATTCTCAGCATTGATAACTATAAGTTCAGAACGTGAGTCATCTCTGAGAAATGTTAAAGATGTTCTGCATCCTGCCGTATGACCTATTCTACCAGAAGTTTATTCTTTATGTGACAAAAAGTAGACATGTTCATGTCCCTAGTAGGATAATTTGTATCTCCCTTTAATAAATGGCAAAATTGCAATATGCCAAAGCATTCTTTCTAAATAAATGTCTGCATGATGTTTTACAGTAAATGTGTGCTTGATGTTCGAGGGGTGTCTCGAACATTCAGGCCAAAGGGAGTCAGGACTGGCTGGAGTCCACTCGCTCTCAACTCTCTTGATCCCACAAACCAGTCTGATCTGCTCCCGATGTCAACAGTGACAAGGCCCTGCCCTTCCTTCTCAATGCAAGGACTTGGCACCTGTCTACCTCCCAACAAGTGTCGCCCCTGCCAGACTCTGCCTGGGCTACCTGCTGCACTGTGTGTAATGCCCCGCCTGCTAGGCCAGGCATGTCAGCCCTGCCCAGCCCCACATGTCTGCCTCCTCAGCAGACCCCTTCCTGCTGCTGCGCCGGGCTCCTGCTCTAACCAGTCTGCCTGTCTGTCTTGGAGGCCCCCCTGGCCCTCTCTTCCTCTCCTTCATTTCCACAGCCTCACGACGATCTTCTTTGTTTGGCGTGCATCTCCTCCTTCCTCGTGCCTGACTCCTTAGCCTCCCAGGTACAGGCTGAGTAGGGCAATTCCATTTTATGTAGGACATGGCTGGATGAAAAAGGCGAATTTAGCAGCTGAGGGGCAAGTGTGGTAATTCATCTCAAATTCCCCTAATGGACCGACTGACCTGAAGGAACGCGAGCACATGGCTTGCGGGGAAAGGCTCACTGGCCAGCAGAGCACACGGAGGCCGTGATGGGAGGGGACGAGCTGATTTGCGTGAGTATAGCAAACATTCCACTGTGTATATTACACAGCAACCAGGCTGTATACTTGACGCAACCAAGAGAAATACGTTAAATAAGGATACACGCATGAACATAATAAACACGCGTGGAAAGGATTTTAAGGAAAGAGTAGGATGCGTGTTCTTGTGGGTGCATGGTTGCCTTTGAAATTGGTGCAGGAATTGTGTCTCCAGTTTTTGTAGGGTGGTGGCGTCCAGGCTGACCAGAACCCGATTCACAGGAAGAAGGAACCCGATTCACAGGAAGAAGGAAGCAGCAGAGAACACGATGGACTGTGTCACTTGAGACCCCCCGCAAGGCAGGAAATGAACAGGACCTGAACTGTCCTCATCCGGGCCTCCATTTGGGTGAGTTGAGTGTTCACTGTGGGATCAGTAAGTGCCTCGGTTGGCGCTTTCTTTAAAGACAAAGTGATTGTTCTCCATTTGCAAGGGGGCTTACTGGTCTTTCACGGTGACCGGGGTCTCCGGCCTTCCCACTCACGGAGTACTCCAAGGGACTCTGCAATGCTTTGGTGGAGCTCCCGAGTTTCACCCCACAGGTGCCACAGGCCCTGGGAGGGAACTCCAGTCCGTCTCTAAAGCGTCCAGAGGAAGCGTCTGCGCGGAGCTGGTCCTACCTGCTTCCAAGTGCACTGGTCCAGTTAGCTGGTACCTGCCACCTAGTGAACCGCGAGGTGAGCCTGCTTCGCTTTTGCCCATTCTCACTCCTGCTGCTTCGCGCAGCGGGCCTGGGCATGAAATGAAATGTGCGTGGGAGGCGGGGAGACGGCTCAGTCAGTGAATGCTTGCCACACTAGCATGGGGACCCGAGTTGCACCCCATCACCCATTAAACAGGTCGAGGGGTACCTGTCTGCAGTCCCAGAGCTGGAGCAGTAGCATGGGGGCACAGTGTGATCCTGGACCCAAGTGGCTACCAGCCTAGCTGAATCGGTGAGATCCAGGTTCCAGATGGGACACTGTGTCAGAAAGGTGGAGAGTGACTGAGGAGAACACCTATACTAAGTTGTCCTCTCCCCTCCCACACATGCACGCTCACCCGTGGACATGCTTCCACGCACACGCACACACACACGCACACATCCAAATATCCTCTGTAGAATTTAATCCTGTACTTTGGAAATGTCAGGATGTGTTCTAGGTACGTTCTGGACCTCCAAGCAGAAATACATTAGAATATAGTACTTACTCCAGGCATCACTGGGGAACAACCGAGGCAGAGAGACAAAGAAGAGGAGAGGGGAGGGGAGGGGAGTGAAACGAAGGGGAAGAAAAAGGACAGAGGGGAGGGGAGGGGAGGGGAGGGGAGGGGAGGGGAGGAAAAAGGACAGAGGAGAGGGGAGGGAAAGGGAGGGGAGGGGAAGGAAGAGAAGAGACCTGGACAAGAGAAAAAGGAACGATGATAGAAGTGTCACTAGTCCCACCACCCCCAACCCCAAACCACGTTGGACTCGAGAGTACGCTGCATTCTCAGATGTCCTCTGGATGTTACTGTGTTTTGTGTGTGTGGCCTGCTGTGTAGGACACATTAGAGATACCAGAATGGGCTACTCCTGGAGCCTAGCTATCGCTCACATTACAGTGTGTGTTTCCAAAGTCCCAGAGAGATTGGTCTGCAATACAGATCAGAGGTAGAGCACTTGCCTGCCATGGTGCGACCCTGGGTTTAGCTCTCGGCTGCGCAAAAACAAGCAAAGTAAGCAGCCCAAGAAAGCCCCAAAGTCCCACAGAAGTAGCTATCCAAACCTTTGAGAAAAGAAACCGAGGAAAGATGTGGTCCTGTGGCATGTGCCTATAATCAGAGCATTTGGGAGGTCAGAGCCAGAGGATCTCGGAGAGTCCAAGACCAGATACAGACAAAGAAACAAAGTATGAGAAGCCAGATCGCGGTTCAGCAGAGGGCAGTGAGGAGAAGCCGATCCCAAGGGAGCTGCGTACCCTCTTCAGCAGAAGGAAGCGAGGAGTGACCTGTGAGGACAGATGTGCTAGCTTGTCTCTCTGCAGTCATGACAACCCCCTTCACTTACATTACCCTGGCCAAGAGCTGGGCAGTGCGGTTCCTGTCAGATAATCTTCATGGCCGCTGACGTCTGGGTGTGAAAGGCAGGTAGCCGTCAGGGGAGAGTAGCCCTGAAGGGGTCTAAGCGCTGCTTCATCTGCCTCTGCAGAGCGACTCTGAGTGGACGCTTCTGGAGGCCCTGGGTGAGTGCTTCCGTTTCTCTTCATTTTGCTGAACTAGTGCATGACCCAAACAACTCGGGGAGCAAGGGGGTCACTCCTGCTTATGGTTTCTGGATACACCTCATCAGCATGGCAAGAGAGCGCACACTAACACTAGGACCAGAGGGAACGGGATGCACCACAGCCACGGGAGCAGCTGAGCCGAGGGATGGATGCACCATCGCCACGGGAGGAGCTGGACCAGGGGGACAGGATGCACCCCAGCCACGGGAGGAGGTGAGCAGAGAGAGGGATGCACCGTAGCCACGGGAGGAGCTGGACCAGGGGGACAGGATGCACCCCAGCCACGGGAGGAGGTGAGCAGAGAGAGGGATGCACCGTAGCCACGGGAGGAGCTGGACCGCAGGGAACGGGATGTCCCACAGCCATGGGAGGAGCTGCGTCAAGAGAGGGACGCACTCAGGTGCTTGCCAGCAGATCTGTACACCCAACTCAAGGCGCTGACCCAGCTCACTCCATCCTATCCGACTGCCAAGGACGGGACCCCCCCCCCAAGGGCTGCATATTCCCGTATCAATCTGACAACTGGTCCTGTGCCACTTTTTCTAGAGAGCAGCCACACAGCCGAGATAGGAATGCACCCCAGATAGGAATTCAACAACAGGCCAAAGGAATGATCACACCAAGGCCCAACTTGATGAACTAATCTGCTTACTGGGATTGCTTACAGGAGCGAGGCTGAGGGCTGCAGAAGGAACGTGGCAGAGTCTAAGGCAGCTCCGTCGCCAGAAAGCCCGGCCAGCATGGGGGAGAGTCCTGGACCTTCCAGTGCTGGCACTCTCGGCTGCGTGACTTGCTCCCAGGACAGTCTCCTCCTGACTTCTGC
Organism: Typhlomys cinereus; assembly: GCA_023101885.1. NCBI lineage: Eukaryota > Metazoa > Chordata > Mammalia > Rodentia > Platacanthomyidae > Typhlomys > Typhlomys cinereus. Next base: position 3,805,864 of record JALPQD010000188.1, read on the forward strand.
ACGACCGACGCGTCTCCCGGCTTAGGGGCTGCCTGTATCTCTTTCAGACGACTTGGCGGGCAGGAAGAGTCTGGTCCATCTGCAGTTGCTCGATGCTTTTCCGCACCTTGGGATGAGGCCCTCTGAATCTTGTTAGCCTCGGGAACCTCCTCACCCCAAACAGCTGTTGGCCAGCTGCGCCTTCTCCCAGGTGGGATGTTTCAAATGACTGCACGACAGCCTCCTTAAGGTTAGACCGGGGGCAACGTCCAACCTGGTGCGAAGCGCTGCCCAGAGGAAACTCGGTCACGCGGCATTCCACCCCTTCCCTCTGTCTCTCACGTTCTTTCTGTCCCCTCCTCCACAATTTCCCGGAGTCTTTCCAGGGACAACGTCCATGTCCACATATGGGATGCCATCGGGCCAGAATACCCGGCTACGTCACTTGTTCTCAGGAGCTCCCGAGTGACCGTGGGTCTCTTCAACAGCTACCAGCACCCTGGTAACAACTCCCCCACAGCAAAGCAGACAGCCACATGCTCTGCGTACACCGCGCACATGTTTGGGAGGCCGAGTGACAGGGGATGTCCCACCCATTCAGCAAAACAGTAGCAATGCTCTCCCACTGGGACCTGTGGCCTCCCCAGCCATAGGGCTTTCGAACCGGCTCTCAGCAGCACACCTGAACCCGCTGTGGAGCGGGCCTCAAAGCCAGTCAGAAAGCCCATGCCACTATGGCACCAGCAGGCACATCTTCCTGACATTTCCACGGCACAGCGTGCAGGGTCTCCAGCCGAGCCGGGCGCTTGGCCATAATTTCCAGCTGCCTGCACAGGAAGCTAAGTAACCACAGCAGGGAATGGGGGCACTTCCGGGTAGCCCCACCTTGCTTTCCCATGTCTTACACTATGCCCACGTGATATCTGCAGCAAGAGGGTCCTACCATCCAGTTCTGGCACGAACTCGACGGCAGTGGCAATAGCATGGCAGAGCTGGCCAACAGCTGACAGGGAGGCTGCCACCCCAGAACTGTGTGTGGCTTCAACCACCACCTGACTTCTGGGAGTAGCTTTGCTTACCTCACCACTGCTTCCCTCGTGCAAGCCTGTAAGCCACTCACGGGGTAGCGTGGTGTGCCCAAACTTTCTTTACAGAGCAGAGAAGGAACCTCCAGGAGCCTGCTGGAGCCCATTGCAAACATCAGGCGGTTCCAGGAGTCAACAGCCAAAGGGACACTAAAGTACAGTAGAGACTCCTCATGACAGGTTTCCATCCCTTGTATTTCCTAGCAGAGCAAGGATGGGGGTGGCATACACAGAGGCATCACCCCATGTAGACCTCCGTAGCCCACAGTCATCGCCCACGATCATCCCACCACCTTCTTCTTGTTCTGAGGTGTTTCCATGATGTCTCCGTGCATCTCCCCACCCCGGACAAACTGGGTGGAGCCACGCTGCACGCGTTTGCTTTAACCTCGGCCACCAAAGGGACTGACACTCACCCCATTTAGGTTGTGGCTGCTAGCTACCAGGACCCCCGGCCAGTGTGGCTAGGCTGTAGGGCCTCCTCTCTCACCTGCTGGCTAGTCCCTTGGCTGCTCTTAAAATGACCCTGCAGCCATAGCCTACATCTCTCCATTGGCCACACCCCAGTGCTGAGAGGACAGACCCTACAGCCTAGCCCCTTGCCGACATCTTTACCCAGCAGGAGGGAAGGCATAGACATCATCCTCAGGGGACAGCACTGTCCGTCCTAGGACAGATTAATCCTTTGCACCACGTTGTCCAATCTGCACGTCCATGAGCTGACGTTCACTGTCTCCGATGTTCCTGGGAACAGCAGAAACCAAGGTTCCTAGTTCCAGTTCCCTCCACTAAACAGTCTCATGTATTTTAAGGCAAACGCCTAAATGACCAAGGGTGCTCCAGCCCCGCTCCATGGTCCTCACCTGCCAGTGCCTCAGTTACACTGTTACGGAGCTGGCCGAGGAGCTGCTGCTCCGTAGCAGGGGTACGGTGAGGAGCCACTTCCCTGTGGCCATCCCTGCATCGAACTGTCACTCGGGCGTCCAAGCCTTGCAGAGGTTCTGGAGCAAAGCATTTATTTAGCTTTGTGCCATGCTTCCCTCGGAACGCCACCTCGACAGGAATGTTTTCTTTTTTGTCTGAGTGCAGCGGCCCCGTGGGCTGACTTTCCCTTCTCTCGCTAGCTCTCACTCGCTTTGGTCACCTGCGGGCACAGCTTGCATCCGGGACACGAGGTACCAAGTCTCAGATCCACCGGAGCCTCGCTTACCTGGTAAGAATCAGTTTCCGTGAGGAACTCGCTGAAGCCACTGAACCTGCATCCCAGTCTCAAGGCCCCTGCTGCATCAACCTCCTTCTGTGTCTGCTGAACACAGTGCAATGAACTGGGCTTGAACTCCACTTCTTAATTATTTTTATTATTTATTCAATTGTGCACGTGTATGTGTGTGTGCGTGTATGCGTGTGTATGTGTGTGCATGTGTATGTATGTGTGTGTATGTATGTGTGTGTGTAGAACCACGGGCAAATTCGGGAACCACCATAGACACCTCCACCTCCTCCTTGTTTACTCTGCCCCGGGATTCACAGGCTCCGCCCTACCAGGACCAGAAACGCAGGCCGCCCCCGCTTCCGCCTGGCGTCTCTACATGGGGTCTAGGATCCGAACTCAGGAACTTCTGCCTGCAAGGCAGAGCCTTAACCCCTGAGCCACCTCTCCAGCCCCAAAACTCCACTTCTTATTCCCAGTCCCCTCGGTAAGGCCTGTCCTTCCTCTGCTGTCTTCCATTCCCTGACATTCCTGTGGTCCTCAGGTAGAAGCTAAGCAGGTTACTGACTGCCTCTCTGAGCCAGGTCCTAAGGACCGATTTCCTCCTGCCGCCTCAGGCTGTGCAGCCTTTGCCTGGAGGAGGGACGGGCGTGACATTACCTAGTTTTCTCCCTCCACAGCACTCAGATTAATCCCACCCAGCCCTGGGTCCCGCAGCCCGATGAGCCAGGCTGTAAAAATGGGCTCTTTCAGGGCGTCTTGGTGCTGAGTATCCCCTAAGTTCCCCAGTTTCCTATACAGGATCCTTGTGAGAACACCACTGGCCTGCTGAGCCATGGATTGGTCCTTTTCTTTAGCAAAGGTTGGACCTGAGGGATAGCCTCTACCCCCTGCCACATACTGTTGCTCCGCACTCTCTGATGCCTCTCACAGGTTCCAAACTGTGGTCCGGGCAGGGCTCTGTAGCGCGCACCAACGGGTAGTCTTGGGTTCCTTCCCGTCACCCAGCACAAGCACGTGCTAGGGGGCACCTCTATCTCATTGTCTGCTCATGCACTTTGCTCTGCAAATCAGAGTGCACTCGGTGGATGCTGTCCCCTTTTCCCTTTCCTGTCCCCTGTGGGCAGCTGGCGCAGCCTCAGTAGCAAGGCTCAGAACATACCCCTTGTCCTGGGCGGTGGGGTGGGGTGGGGATATTCTCAGAAGCCCCCAGAATTTGTTTTAGGCTGCCGACCCTTCGGAGGCTTCTCTGTACCCATGCGGTGACCCCCACTCATCAAACGACAGATCACACCATGCCAAACAGAAGAATGCTGACACCCCAGGCTCCCCTCCACACAGATACCCCTCCTCGTGTCGCTGACTAGGCTTTAGCTGCGCTGGCCTCTACCCTGAGCGAGCGGCGTGCAAACACCACCCTAGCAAGAAGGCACGCTGTCGCACAGCACATGTGGAAGCATAGGAGATCAGACGCTCCACCCTCAGACTGTCAGCCCAGGTTTCACATCTCATCACCTATGACAAGGACCCTGTGCCGGCCCACCAACCAGCATAAACCCAGACTTACACGCAGGAAACAGGAGTGGGAGCGGTCGGAATCGATCAGGCATCGGGTCAGAGGGCGCCTAGGATGTCCTCCATCATCCAAGGCAACTTTATTGTAGCGTGCATGAGTATTTATAGGAAAACAACCAAGGAGCAGGGCCAAATTCTTTACAGGATTATGTAAAATGTACACATTCTGGGCTAGCAAAGAAAAGGCAGGGCTGACATCTCCTTGCTGTGTGGGACCAGGTAGAGTTAAAAGCAGGCGTGACACTTGGTTGCTAAAAGGGAATGGACAGTGAGTATCTCAAACCAGTTACCTGGTCACTGAAATGTGCATAGTCTGTGATCCATGCACGAACAGATCAAATGCATGGAGAAGGAACTGTAGGGGGAGGTTTAACCTTCCCAGTTCTGAGAACAAAAGCAATCTAAGAAGGGACAGGAGGTAAACTCAAGTCGCGGAGGGAGGAATCCACTAACAACTGTCCATTTCAGATGGAAATGTGTCATTCTCCAGGGAGCAGGCTTTGGGCCTGAGACCCCCACAGAGCCATACTTCTGAATCCTGCTGACTATGCCAAGCGTCCAGTCAGTTTTCCTGAGACAGTGCCTCATAATCTATCCACTCCAGTCAGGAATTTGACAACAAGCCATTGGAATGAGCATGCTAAGGTCCAAGTTGTCCAACTCGTGAGTTTATTTGGGTTACTTGCAAGAGTGGTGCTGAGGGTTACTGACAGGAGCAGGATGACTCCGAGGCAGTCCACCTCCAGAAAGGCCACCCCAGTCTGGGTGAGACTCGCAGAAGCTGCACCCTTGGGTCCCTCTGCTGCCGACTTGCTGGCTGAGTCTCCTTGACTGGAGAACAATCATTTAGTGCTTTTCCTCACCGAGTGTGTGCGGGGGTCTAAATCTTGTTAGCTTCACGAACCTCCTGAGCCTGGAGAACTGTTACTTGCTGTTACTTCTCCAGTATGGAAGAAGTGTTCACGCTACTACACAGCAACCTCCTTCGGTCAGACCAAGGTAAAGACCAAGGTGGTCTTAAGCCCATGTCCAGGGGAAAACCCCCCTACAACGCAGTCCTCCACAGACTCGCTTAAGGGCTTGCCTCAACTACTCATTTTTCACAAGTGTGCCGGGACTCAGCCCTAGTTGTCCAGTTGACACACACATCTACCCGGCACAGTGGGCAAGGCTGGCCTCAGAGCTGACCGCCGACTGGGAATGTAATCCTCTACGGTTTCTCCAGGAGAGGCACTGCCTGCCCTTCAGAGGTGCTTGACAACCTCTCTCCAACCCCAAGTTCCGTCTCCCTCTTCGATTCCAGTCTTTATTGACAGGTAAGAACTTCCCAGAGAAAGCCCTTCTGGTGGCCACGGAACTGCTCCAGAGTTGAGCCCACCGCAGGGGTGGTGTGGTCTCCGCAATCTGGTGCTGCCCGTGTAGGTCTCTGATCCTCAGCTCCAAGTTTCCCCAGTTGAGGAAGGGAAGATGCCCCCTCCGGTATTCCTAAGGTTCTGCTGCTTCATCAGTGTCCTCAGAACCCAGCCGAGCGTGGGGTCTGGGCTCGGGCACGCAGCTGAGGCGCCCCGGCCGCTCTGTCGGGGGAATGCGCTGCTCCTGCAGCCCCGGCCGCCCTCTCGGCGACGGAGGAGCCTCCGCCTGGGCCTTCCGTAGCTGTGGGCAGCCGGTCACCGTTGCGATCACTTCTGCCCTGGAGATAGATGATGTGCCCAATGGAGAGGACCGGGGCGTCCGCAGTCAGGTTCTCTGTCCTCTGTTGGACCACGGCCTCTTGCGTTCCAGCGCTCTTCTTGCCCTCCTGCTAGAGAGGGTTCGCATTCCTGTGGCACAGGTCCATCCGTCTGGGTCTGGGAGGCTTCGACTGGCCTTGCACGGGAAGGACACTGCCGGGCGCCCACGTGGTCCTCATGCTCTGTGGCCAGTGTGCGTAGCAGGCCCCACGTGGCATCGCCACCACAGCGGCTCGGCAGGAAGGCCATCGAGAGAATGCGGCCTGAGGGTGCAGCATCTGACTCTGCGCCCACAGTGCTGAGGCCCCCACGGCCGAGGACTGCAACGTGTGAGTCGTGCCCCTGGACTCTAGTCTTCACTCTGCGCCCAAATCCTCCCGTTTGCTGACTGCTCCTTCCCATGTCTCTGCTTTGCCTGGTCCCGAAAACCCCGCGCAGATCTTCCAGCGGCCTCCGCGACCCTCCCTTATCTTTTCTTCTGTCCAGTGGACTCAGCAGAAGTGTCCCTGCCCAAAGGCCCCCGGGTGCTCTGTCCCTGGCGCCTCCCACACCGGCCTCGCGTCTCCCTGCTCTGGGCTGCCCTGGCGCCCTTCTGTCTGCGCCGTGCCTGGTGGGCTCTGCTTCCCCCTTTCCTTCGCAGCTGTCCCCTCGGAAAATTCCCGACTCGGCCCTCCCTGCATCCCTGCTCTGCTGTCAGAACATCAGCTCCCTGCAGCCTTCCCCGGCCTCTGCTTTGTACCCACCTGCAGCTCTTCCAGTTTCTCTCCCAAGAGGGGCCGTGCTCTCGCCACCACCCAGCAACGCTTCTTTCCCATTGTCGTCTTTTAATGGGGGGAGGGTCTCGCCATCAAGCATGCTGGGTAGTTTACCATGTTACTATGCTGGGGTTGACCGTAGACCTTCGATGTCCTGTTGGGGGACCAAATCCCAGCTGAGGGGTTTCTGTTGGTCTGGTCACAGCGTGGTGTCTGGCTCAGACAAGACACTCAGAAAGCATGGATCGCTGAAGCAATCAGAAAGCATAATTGCTGCTTCCCGGCTGGCCCAGGAGCTGGGGGTCCTGGTGCGTCCCAGAGGTGCCGCCCTCCTCCCTCTCGGGCAGAACTGCTGCCTGCCAACTGTCACCTGCCAGTCAAAGTGTCCTGGCTTTATCTGCAACCACAGAAAATTCAGGAAAAAAAAATGTCTTTGAGGGCTTTGACTTTCTGCCCCTCCCCCCCACCCCTGAAGATCAACTTGTCTCTTCATGTGTTAAGTCGCAAACAAATTGTGGCGATTTATGCGTCTTGAGAGAACACTGTGGTTGGACCAATGTGCAAAACTCTTGTCTGTGCTTCTGGACGACTATCAGGCCAGAACATCCGGAGAGGGTCGCAGACACCTCACATCTGGTCCTGGTGTTGTGACTGTGGCTGTCATCCTGGAGGAAGTACCAGATAGCTGAGCTCTTTGGGGACATGAGGCATTGAAGCGGAGCTGGGGCAGACTTCGCTCTGGGACACCGTTATCCAGCCAGATGAGACAGGCCAAACCTCTGACACGGCCTACCCAATCAATACTTCAGGGACTTCCCACTGGAGGTCACAAATCCCAAAGGGCCACGATGACATGAAACAATCACGTACCAACACGAAAAGGTTCAAATGCTTCCACAGTTTGGACACACAGTACTGAACGACTCACGGAACTCAAGAAACCACCCAGGTGCATCCAATCCCACAGTACAGCCCACATGACTTTCCCAGCTTCATGCTTCCCATCCCGTATTCCAGAGCTCAGGCAGCTTCAAAGACCTCACACCCTGGTCACAAAAGCCCATGAGATCACAGAGCCACACACACGGGCAAAAGCACGAGGAACAGCCACAAGGAGAGGTATCGGGAATGCACAGCCTCCATCCAAGCAAGAAGCCACTCCAGGATTCGGTCACATTTTCCCTTGTGGCCCAAGGACCTGGAACACAACTTTGAACAAGACCATAGAGTCATGTCCAGGATGTGAAACTCCCAAAGCCTCAGACACAAATGTTTTTGAATAACGTCTGTGATCTCATGTGCTAAGACACAGAATGGGGGGGGGGACACTCAAAGTTATCATACCCTGAACGGCAGCCCTTAGGACAGTTAAAACCCTAATTCTTTCAATGCAGAGTAGCAGTCGTGCAAATAATGTATATTCTAGACAAAGCGCCTGAAATATTTCAGATGCTGTCTGTATTGGAACACATACCCCTAAACACCTGTAACTTCTCTCTCGGAACATGAGTGTTCTGCCCTTCATGAACCTCACATCCCAGTCCCTGATCCCCAAGTACTTCAGGCATCCAGTTCTCTGTCCCTGAACCAAGATCCAAACCAGAACTCTTCCTCACTAATTGTACCGCCCGAGCGCTATATGCGGCACAAGCAAGAACGACTCCATAGAAGCTAGTTGCAATGAACTTATGCTAGAGAGAGCTTCACTAGGGGTGAGTTAGGCTCCGTGACCAAGGTAGTCATGATCAGACCATAAGGCAGTGGGAGAAACGGTCACTCTGTATAGCATGATGGGGGTCCAGAAGGGAAGGAGAGATTCTTCCGTGCTTGAGAACAAGGGAGTTTCTGACCCCGGTTTCTGTGGGTGTTGGAAGATGGGCAAGCTCCACCCGATGTGATCCAGCCTGGCGTGACCTATGAGTCAAAGGCACAAGGCAGGAAAGGCACCGGATATGCCAGAATTCTAGTCTTCCTTTGTCGGGGTCAGCGGGACCTGGAGTGTTCGCAGCTGGAGCAGGAGGCAGGACACTCAAGTCTTGGTGGGTGCTGTAAGGCTGCAGCGCCTTTTATAGACTCCCTGTCCCAAGGAGGAAGAGACAGCGGCATGCCGGGTGGTCACAGGGTGACCTGATTCGTTCCTTCCATCCCACAGCCCATCTCGCTTCTTCATTCTCCATTCTCGAGATGATCTTTACTAAGACAAGACATCGCTGCGTTATCCAGACTGACCTCAGCCCCTGGGCTGATGACATGCCGGTGTCAGAGCCCTGCGTAGCCTGGACTACAGTCACATACCCTCCGTGTCCTCTTAGTACGTACTCTTCCTGTGGGCAGAGTCCATCGTGTGGGCACATTTAGATGAGGTCGGGAGCGTTCAGGACGGTATGGCCGGAGACCACTGCCACATTGACATTCTGTGTTCATTAGTTCATGTCCCCTGGGTTGTGGCACTCTGTGGCTGTGGAGAATAATGCTGCTCCAAATATTCTTACTCGAGTTTGATTATGTACGTGGGTTTTCAGTCCTGTAGTGTACACTTAGGGGTGGAATCTTCTGTTTGACTTTTCGAGGAAATGACAGATCTTTCCACAGCCGCTATAACATTTTGCATCTTCAATGTCTATTGTCACGTCAGAGCTCTGCCATTGTGGTAGGTGTAAGGTAGGAATTTATTGTGCTCTAGATTGTCCTGAATAGCTATTATTGAGAAGTTGGTCAGGCGTCTTTAGAACAATTGACCATCTTCTATACAGAATTGCCTTTTTCAGATACTTTAGGCAATTTTTCCTGGGTTCATTTTTCTTATTGTTACTCTGTAAGTATTTGCTAAATATTATGCATCCCAAACCATTATCATGCACACATTATTTTCTCTTATTCTCTGATTCATTCAATTTTTATAGTGCCCTTAAATGCACATCATTTATTTGTTTTATTAAATTTATATAGTCATTTGTCGAGTGCATGCATGTGCACATGCACGTGTGTGTGCATATGCGTGGGCATGCGTGTTTGTGTGTGTGTGTGTGTGTGTGTGTGTGCATTTTACTGGCTCTTCCTATATGTAGTTAAGACTGGCTTCTGACTCAAGATACAGTCCAAGCTGATCTTAAACTCAGAATTATTCTTCCTCTGCCTACCAAGTGGTAGGATTAAAGGCATGCTCTTACAAGCATGTCTAGCTTAATTTCAAAACCAAATTTGAAGTCAGGTTTTTTAAAATTTCTTGTGCTTTTAGCTTTTAGTGTCATGTTAAAGAACCTGTTGTCCAATTATGATTGCTTCGACCCTAACCCAACACACTATTGACCCCACGAAGTCTAGCATTTGCTAAAGGCACTAGGATCCTTGGAGGCAAGGGATTGACAGCCACAGTAGTGTTCCTATGCTTAAGGGGAACATAGGAAAGGGTTCTGGGAAATGCCCCTGGGTCCTTGCACCTCATTGGAGAGGAGGACCCAGAGGAGAGTTTAGCATGCACATTAAAGGATGCTCCGGGGAAGGGAGGGGGAGGCACTGGGGGATAGGGAGGGAGGGGGAGGGGAGGGGGGCACAGGGCAGTGAGAGGTTGAAGGGAGGGAAGGGACCGGTGTACCTGTTAAGTTCATATGAGTGGGAAAAAAATCTTTAAACAAATAATATGGAGCCTTCTAAAAAAAAAAAAGAACCTGTTGTCTAACCCAAAGTGAGCATGATTTGTTCCTTAGTCTCTTAGAGGGTTTTATTGTATTACCTCTGACTATGGGGCATTGGCTCATTTATTTTCTTAACTGTTGTACATGTTATGAGATCAGAGTTGAAGTTCATTCTTAGGAATTTGCAATTGTTCTGGCGACATTTGCTAAAACTTTCCCTCTTGTTTGGCTCTGTTGTCTTGCCTTCCTTGACAAAAACTAAGTGACCATGTATGTGGGGTTTTATTGTAGACTCTCAACTTTATTCCACTCATCTGAATGTCTGTATACCTATGCCACACTATCTTGATTACTGGAATTTGAATTGAATTGAAAAGTATAAATCCTCCAATTCTGTTCTTTAATTTCAATGTTACTCAGGCTATTTTGGGTTGCTGGAATTTCCACCTGAATTTAAGGTTTAGTCAATTTCTGAAAAACATGAAGTTGGGATTTTGATAGATATTGCACTGAAGGTATATAGCAAGTAACATGAAATATTGCCACATACAGAATATCAAAGTCTGGGAGATGCAGAAAGACAGATACTATATGTTCTCCCTTAGAAGTGGATCCTAGCATTAAGCCTTCAATCAGAAACTCTTACAACACCCACAAACACAAAGGAACACAGTTGTGGGATGGGGGTGGGCAAACAGTTTTAAAGGGCTTTTGTGTAACAAGTCTTAAAGGAGAGGGGAGAACAGGGACAGGACACAGTCGAGAGCGAGGTTAACCTCCAGGTAGCCAGCCACCTGTTTACTAGCCTCTAACCCCTCTCCTATTCTATGACAGGAAACGCTTTCCGCACTGTAACCCTGTCTAAACAACAGTGAATGGGGAAAAAATGACAGTAAACAGGATCAGATATCCCAAGACTAACCATAAACACCTGAGAGTAAACTTCCATGTAAACACCTCTCGTTTTATCTTTAGATAAGATCTCAACACCCAGACAAGAGACAGCCTAGTTCAACGTTAGAGCAGTGAACTAGAGAACAGCAACCAACCAGAATGCAGAGTACCAGCAACCCTTGAAAAGCTCAGCCAGAAATCAGGCCAACGAAATCTTTTCCCATCCTAAGACTCAAGGAATCTGCAGAAGAGGAGACAGTAAGATTGTAAAAGCCTAAAGATGGGAAGGTCCACCCTGGACAAGATATTTAAGGCGGAGCTGCTGCATCCAGGAACTCACTGCAATGAGACTTGTCCTCACCAGACCTGCACAGTGGCTGCACAAATCAACATCCCACTATAGACTAAGACTAGTAGACATGTAAACGGGTGTGCCTCTATCAGTGGGTCTGCCCAAGGAAGGGTCACTTAGTCTGGCACAGAGGCCTGAACCCCCGACTAAGGCAGAAGATCCAAAGGAAACCCTAGGACCTACAGAAGCAGACAGACAGGAGGGTGGGAGGGAGTGGGATGGATTGATAAAGGCAGAGAAGGGTGGGAGAAGTGAGGAGGAGGGAGGGACGGGGCAAGGAGAGGTCAGGAACAACTCTTCATTATGCTTATAAAACTAGAGAAAAAGTTTAAAAAAGAATATCAAGGCTGGGAAGATGGTTCTGTGGGTAAAGTTCTTGCCAAACAAGGATGAACATGTGAGTCTGGACGCCCAGCACCTACATGGAAGCCAGATGCTGTGGCACGTCTCTGCAGCCCCAGCAGCGGGGTAGGGAGGCTTGCTGGCCAGGCGGTCAAGCCAAAACGGTGAAGTCCATGCTCAGTGGAATGTCTGTCTTTCTAAGATAAAAACATGAGGAAAGATAGACTAGGACACCTGACGTCAATTCCTGGCTTCTACACACAGCAACAGGTACACGCCCCTAGACACATGCCCACATGCTAGGAGAGAGAGAGACACAGAGAGAGACAGAGAGAGAGAAATGTTGTCACTCAACTCATGAGAAATTTTAGGACTTGTTTCATTTATTTATGTCTTCTTCAGTTTCTTTCAAAATGACTTTTAGTTTTTTGTTTTTTTTTTTTACAACTCATATACTTGACTGGTCAAATTAATGTGTATGCGTTTTAGTCTTTTGACTATGCTGCAACTAAATATGTTTCTTAATTAATTATTTGTGTTTTTCACTCCTAGTGTCTAGAAATACCATTGGTTTTTACACATTGATCATGCAAACTGAATCTTAAGTCTTCTATTGAAAGTAGCTATAACAATACCACAAATGACATCCAACTCGGATGCTTTAAATGTGATCCCAACACCAGTGCTAATGCAGTGACAGAAACATCTCTTTCCAAAAAAAAAAAAAGATATGTTAAAACCATGCAAATGTATTATAAGACGTAGGTCTTCTAATTGGAGTCTATGCAACCCAGAAGTCTCTAATCAGCTCAGGCGTGTCTTTAGGAATTCTTCGATCGGGTCTATGGTGCTGGATGCTCTAACCCAGGGCCTCGCACATGCTAGACGCAGGCTGTACCACTGTGCTGCCGCACCAGTCTTTTTGTTTGTTTGTTTGTTTTGTTTTGTTTTTCTATTTTACATTTCCATGCTTTATTTTATATTTTCTACTTCAAATTCTTTTTTTTAAATTTCTACTCATACAAACTTAACAAGTACACCTGTCCCTTCCCTCCCTCCAACCTCCCACCGCCCTGTGCCCCCTCCCCTCCCCCTCCCTCCCGATCATCCCCCAGTGCCTCCCCCTCCCATCCCCAGAGCATCTTTAATGCAGCACCAGTCTTAAGTCTTTTCATTATTCATTTTGTTTGTTTTTGAGACAAAGTCTTGCCATGTATCCCAGACTATCCCTGAACTGGTGGTCCTTCTGTTTGAGCCTCCAGAGACATGTGATCTCAGGGACTTCTGGCATGTGTCACAATCCTTAGCATCAGCTTTTTAAAAGATGGTACACAGTTACTCTTTTTTTTTTAAATCTTTTTTTTATTATTTATTATGTATTCAATTGTGCATGTATGTGTGTGTGCGCATGTGTGTATGTATGTGTGTGTGTGTGTGTAGAACCACGGGCGAATTCCGGAACCACCATGCACCCGCCTCCACCTCCTCCTTGTTTACTCTGCCCTGGGATTCACAGGCTCCGCCCTCCCAGGACCAGAAACGCAGGCCGCCCCCGCTTCCGCCCGGCGTCTATACGTGGGGTCTAGGATCCGAACTCAGGACCTTCCACCTGCAAGGCAGAGGCCTAACCCCTGAGCCACTTCTCCAGCCCCTGAACAGTTACTCTTTTTTTTTTTTAAAAAACAAGTCACTTTTTTAATTTTTTTTTATTCAATTTTGTGTGTGTGTGTGTGTGTGTGTGTGTGTGTGTGTGTAGAACCACGGACGAATTCGCGAACCACCATGGCCGCCTCCACCTCCTTCTGCCCCGGGATTCACAGGCTCCACCCTACCAGGACCAGAAGCGCAGGCCGCCCCCGCTTCCGCCTGGCGTCTATACGTGGGATCTGGGATCCGAACTCAGGACCTTCCGCCTGCAAGGCGGAGGCTTAACCCCTGAGCCACCTCTCCAGCCCTGAAAAGTTACTCTTAACAGTCGCTGGGAAAGAGCACCCAGCGTCAACCAACTTAAAGGAGAAAAGGGGATTTATTCAGCTTGTGCTTCCAGAGGGGAGAATCAGTCTTTCATGGCAGAGGCGACATGCTGGGGGCTGAAGCTGGAGGCAGCTACGTCACTGCAAAGTCACTGAGACTGGAGGCTTTCTTGTTCTCAGTCTTTTGTTCTGTGGTTTATCTGGTCTGCTACTGGGAGGTTCCAATCAGATCTAAGGAGGTTCCAATCAATCTAGGGCTGGTCTTTGTACTGTAAATGTATTATTGATCCAGATAATCTCCTCAGGTGGTCTCACATCTGATCTTAGTTAATGCCAGATGTGGTCAAGTTGATACCCAAGATTAACTATCACCGATGGAAAAATGAAAATATTTATGCAAAGAAGAAGCTAAAGTAATGTCAGCAAACTTTTCCTAGAAAATATATTTGAAAAACTTCTTTGGTCGGGAAGAACTTTTTGTGTATGTGTATATGCATATGAGAGAGAGTGTGTATATGTGTGCGCATGCGTATGGAGGTTGGTGAGTATTGGTGCCACGCCTCTGGAGTGCTCCATCTTGTTTTTTTGGGACAAGATCTCCAATGGACCTGGAACTGACAAGTAGGCTAAACTAGCTTTCCAGCGAGTCTCAGGCATCTACCTGCGATTCCTTCCTCAAGGCTGGGATTAGAAGGATGCCCTATGACTCCAGGCTTCGCTTTCTTTTCACGGCCTCTGCTGACTGGACTCAGGGCCTCTGTACTGAGTCTCTACTCAGTCCCAGAGAGAAATTTTTATCTACACAGAGAATAGTACTCGAAACAGCAATATTAAAATGTGAGCTTTTTTGTCATGGCAAATCTTTTTAAAATTGAAATCTATTGTCAAATGCTAAGAATTTGTTGTGAGGTTCTAACATATGTAGAAATGCAGTGCAAGACAGCAATAGCACAAAGAGTAGGGGTAAGGAAGTAGAAGTAGACAGTAGTGGCAAAATTCTTACCATTTATAGGAAGCGGCAGAATGCTGTAATAAGGACCAGCACATGTTGTGGACTCCAAAGGAACCACTAGAAAATGAGAAGTTGAAAAATGAATAACTTACAAGCCCTTAATAGAAACAAAATGGAATAACAAAAGATGCTAAAATGATTCAATAAAAAGGAAGAAATAAGCATGAATGTAAACATAAGAGTGCAATATGGCCAGATAGATTCAAATGTGACCTGCTTCTTCACTGAATATGTGTTATCTTCCACATGTCAATTCAGAACCCGAGTCAGTTTGGACAAAAATACCCGAAAGAAATTCTTCTTTAAAGAAAATAAACAAATTTGAAATATGAATGGAAAATGACATATACAGCAAACACAAGTCAAATGCAAGTTGGAGGGCTTCTGAATGATGATTATTGTAAGTGATGAGACACAAATGCCTATTCACCCCAGATAGGGAAACAACAACAAACCCAAGTAAAGATAATGCCAAAGTTCTTCTTAGTGTCCCAGTGGGCTGTGTCATAGTTAGATATAGGTGTAAGTTTGACAGTTGAGGGTTTGAGCTCTGGGCACATTTGTAGAGAATTGGTTGTCGTTAAATCCAGAAAAAACCTGCAGGGGAGTCTAGCTGATGACAAAGGCCCAGCCCATGGTGGGTGGAACCAGGCTCTGGACCAGTGAAGGAAATAGATCTGGTTGAGGAAGTGAGCATCCTTGTGTATACTTAGGCAGACATGCTGGTCTTGCAAGTAAGGATCTTCCCTCTCTCAGCCATTATGTAGAGATGGTGTGTTCAGTTCCCTTGGCCCTGTTGTTGGTATGAACTCTCCTGCCAAGCTGGACAAACAATGAATGATAAGAGAAAATAAACCCCTTGTTCCCTTAAGCACTTTTGTCCTGATTTTATCAGCAATCATGCAGGTGCACCGCAACAGGTTGATTGTGACTACTTACAGGAGTATGAGTGAGGGGTTCCTTACAGGAGCAGGGATGATTTGAAGGCAGAGACATCACCAGAAAGCCCACCCGACCTGGAGCTCTCTCCACAACTTCAGCTGATTGACTTATGAGATGAGGCAACTCTACTGGGATGAAAAGAGAGTCTCTAACTCCACCAGCTGTTTACACACGGGTCAAGGTCTTCAGTCTGAGGAACGTTCAGACTAAATAAGCATCCCTCATTAGAATGTTACAGTGTTTCACTTTAGAACCTCCTGAATCCTGGCAAGAAAATCCTTCAAGTTGAAACACAACAGAGACAGAGACCAAAGCACATTAAGTTAATAAGTCTACTACTCTACCAGTCTGCTGTAGTTACCATGGGCCCTGGAGCAAAGTCTGAGACACCATCATGTTACACCTAGAGGAAAAAATATCATAGGACAAATTCCTGATTGACTGATTGACTTATGAGATGAGGCAACTCTACTGGGATGAAAAGAGAGTCTCCAACTCCACCAGCTGTTTACACACGGGTCAAGGTCTTCAGTATGAGGAACGTTCAGACTAAATAAGCATCCCTCATTAGAATGTTACAGTGTTTCACTTTAGAACCTCCTGAATCCTGGCAAGAAAATCCTTCAAGTTGAAACACAACAGAGACAGAGGCCAAAGCACCTTAAGTTACTAAGTCTACTACTCTACCAGTCTGCTGTAGTTACCATGGGCCCTGGAGCAAAGTCTGAGACACCATCATGTTACACTTAGAGGGAAAAATATCATAGGACAAATTCCTAGATTTTGGTATGGGTATGTATGATCATATATGCATAAATAACATGAACATAGAGGCAAAATTGTCTAGAGGGACAAAGGGAACTAACAGGAGGGGAAAATGAAAGGAAAAGACAGAAGGGAACATGGGGATGGATTATGTTCACCAAACAATATATTTTTGTATGAAAATTTTAAAGAATAGATTAAATAATTTGCATGAAGCAAACAAAAAAATAATTGAAAAGAAAACATAAAAATAATATGTGTTCATTTTCCCAAAAAGAAAGGGAGAATAGACAATTCCACAGTTTCATATTTGGAGGTGATGACATTTACCTGTCAACAAATAACTGCATGAGTAGAAAAACCATAGAAAGTAATAGAAAAAATCATGAAGTATGTTTATATTAAATGACATTTTAAAAAATGCTGAGATCAAAGGAGAGTGCAAAAGTTTTAGAAAATGAAGGCAATGTGTGAAAATTTCAGAGGTGAAGCTAAAGCAGTGCTTGAAGGAAAATTTTTATTAAATGCTTATGCTATAAGGGAAGATTGGTTTCAAAACAACGAGCTAAGCATCTACCTTAAGTTACAATAAAAATGATGGTGCTCTCGGGGTCTGGAGAGGTGGCTCAGGGGTTAAGCCTCTGCCTTGCAGGCGGAAGGTCTTGAGTTCAGATCCTAGACCCCACGTATAGACGCCGGGCAGAAGCGGGGGCGGCCTGTGTTTCTGGTCCTGGTAGGGCGGAGCCTGTGAATCCCGGGACAGAGTAAACAAAGAGGAGGAGGTGGAGGCGTCCATGGTGGTTCCCGAATTCGTCCGTGGTTCTACACGCACACACATACATACACACATGCGCACACACGCATACACGCACAATTGAATAAATAATAAATTAAAAAAAACTTTAAAAAAAAGATGGTGCTCTTAATCTATATAACAAATCCACTAATAAAAACAGCCTGGTATTGGCTCCAAAATAGACGTGTAGATAAATAAATAAGGGTTGAAGACCTAGATATAAGCCCACACAATTACAGCCATTTGATCTTTGACAAAGGGGCCCAAAATATTCAATGGAAAAAGAACAGCATCTTCAACAAATGGTGCTGGCAAAACTGAATATCTGCATGTAAAAGATTAAAACTGAACCCGTACTTGTCACCATGCATGAAAATTAATTCCAAATGGATCAAGGACCTCGATATAAGGCCAGAGACTATAAAAGCCATAGTTGAAAGGGTAGGGAACTCCCTCGAGCTGATTGGGCTAGGCTAACATTTCCTAAACAGACATCCAATGGCACAGTCACTACAATCAACACTCAACAGACGGGATCTTGTGAAATTAAAGAGCTTCTGTTCAGATAAAGAGATTGTAACTGGAGAACAAAGGCAACCCACAGAATGGGAGAAAATCTTCACAAACCACATATCTGATAGAACTTTATTACCCAGAGTACACAAAGAACTTATAAAACTAAACACCAAGGAAACAAATGGGCCAATTAAAAAATGGGCCTTGGAACTTAAAAGAAACTTTACCAGGGATGAAATTAAAATGTCTAACAAATATCTTAAAAAATGCTCCACTTCCTTAGCCATCAGGGAAATGCAAATCAAAACTTCCCTGAGATATCATCTCACCCCTGTCAGGATGGCAAAAATCCACAATACAAACAACAACAAATGCTGGAGAGGATGTGGAGAGAGGGGAACTCTCCTACATTGCTGGTGGGAATGCAGGCTCATACAACCACTCTGGCGAGCCGTCTGGCGATTCTTAAAGAAGTTAAAGATAGAAATGCCATATGACCCTGCTATTCCACTTTTGGGAATAACCCCCCATGCAGCAAAAATACACCTCGATAGCACAAGCACGACCATGTTCACAGCAGCACTGTTTACAATAGCAAAGTCATGGAATCAGCCCAAATGTCCAACAGTTGACGAGTGGATAAGGAAATGGGGTACATCTATACAATGAAGTACTACTCAGCCATCAAAAATGATGAATTAATGGAATTTGCTGGAAAATGGATGGAATTAGAAACAATTATATTGAGTGAAGTATCCCAGACATGGAAAATTAAGTGCCGTATGTACTCCCTAATAGGTGGATCCTAGTACCAAGCCCACTTAGAGACATTCAAAGGCAAATCTCTGTAATACCTACAGTAATTGTAAAGATTATAAACAGGAGGGATGGGGAAGGAGGACTCCATCAGAGACAAGGAAAGAGGGGACCGTGTTACAGCAGAGAAAATAGGCCTCCATCAAGGACTGCAAGTAAGTAATGAGACACCTGGTTAAGTTCACAGACTTTCCTTCCTGATCATTTGCAACTGTTGGGGTATGATCTCACCAGAAGGGGAGGGCATATAGGCTGCCTGATAGAAAGTAACCATTTTGCAAATGGGTGATTGACTCCTCCCTCACTGCAGTCTCCTACTTTTATTCCATCTACCTTTGAATATACTCTTATAACAAGACTCTGATTTAACAGGTTTTTATCTCTGGCCAGAGGTGACATCCAATACCCATCGGGATGGAGCCAAGGGCATTGCAGGAGCAGCAAAACTGAAAAAAAAATCAACAAATCATAATTCAGAACATCAGAGACTCTATATCAACCACCTGGAACTGGGCCACTCTAATCTCTCCCCATCCTGAAGCTCAGGGAAATTTGCGGTAGAGGGGGCGGTAAGAGTGTAAGAGCACAAGGATGGGAGGAGCAATGATATGCAAGATACTCCACATAAGTTAGGGCCGAAGCAATCATAATAGGACTTTGCATGACCTGCGCAATGACCAACACATTATTGACCCCACAAAGTCTAGCATGGACTAAAGGCACTAGGATCCTTGGAGGCTAGGGACTGACAGTCACAGTAGTGTTCCTAAGCTTAAGGGGAATGCAGGAAAGTGTTCTGGGAAATGCCCCTGGGTCCTTGCACCTCATCGGAAAGGAGGACTCAGGGGAGAGTTTGGCATGCACTTTAAAGGATGCTCCAGGGATTGGGGGGGAGGCACTGGGGAATGGGGAGGGAGGGGAGAGGGGAGAGAGGAGCAGGGGGGTGGGGGGAAGTGGAGGGAGGAAGGGGACCAGTGTTCCTATTAAGTTTGTATGAGCGGAAATAATAATAATAATAATAATAATAATAATAATAAATGTTAAAAAATAAATATCCTCCATCAGGGAAATGACATATCATCTCACCCAGGTCAGAATGGCAAAAATCCACAATATAAACAACACCGAATGCTGGAGAGGATGTGGAGAGAGGGGAACTCTCCTACATTGCTGGTGGGAATGCAGGCTCATACAACCACTCTGGAGACCAGTATGGCAATTTCTAAAAAAGTTAAGTATTGAAATGTCATATGACCCTGCTATACCACTACTGGGAATAATCCCCTAAAATGCAGATATTCACTACAGTGATAAAAGCACAACCATGTTCATTGCAGCACTATTTACAATAGCAAAGTCATGGACCCAAATACCCAACAGTTAATGAATGGATAATGAAAATGTTGTACATTTATTCAGTGGAATACTACTCAGCCATCAAAAAAGATAAATTAATGAAATTTGCTAGGAAATGAATCGAATTACAAAAAATTATATTGAGTGAAGTATCCCAGACATAGAAAGTTAGATGCCATATGTACTCCCTAATAGGTGGATCCTAATTCCAAACCCACTTAATGACATATTCAAAGGTATCTCTGTAATACCCACTGTAATTGCAAAGAATTATAAACAGGAGGGAAAGGGAATGAGGACCTCAAAAGAAAGGAGATAGGGAAACACGCTTTAGTAAAGAAAATAGGCCACGGTCATGTACTGCATGTAAGTAGCAAGACATCTGGTGCAGCTCACTCTCACTTTCCTTCCTGGTCACTTGGGACTGAACAGGTTTGATCTCACCAATTAGGGAGGATATAGGGACTGGCAGATAGACGGTAACCATCCCCTCTTCTATTAAGACCTTCATTTAAACAGTCTTTTATCTTTGGTTAGGAGATAACCTTTGACACTAATCGGGAGGCAGCCAAGGGCAGTGCAGAAATAGCAAAACTGAAAATAACAAACCATAATTCAGAATGCCAAAGACCCTACATTATTAACCTGGAACCAGACCAGCCAAATCTCTCCCCATCCTAAAGCTTAGGGAATCTTTCAGAAGAGGGAGTGGCAAGATCCTAAGAGCCTAAAGATGGGGAGGACCAACGATATGCAAGATACTCCACACAAGTTAGGGCTGCAGCAGCCAGGATTGGACTTTGCCTGACCTGCACAGTGGCTGACATGTCAACAACCCCCCAAAGTCTAACAAGGATCACAGGGGAGAAGGCTTTACTCAGTAGGATCCTTAGAGATAAGGGATCAAATAGTCGTAATAGAGTTCCCATACTAACGGGAGCCCAAGAAGGGACACCGGGTTATGCCATCGAGTTCTGAACCCTCACTAGGGTGGAGGACTCAGGGGAGGTTCAGTGCCTACATAAAGGGGTGCTCCAGGGGATGGGAGAGAGGAAGGAGGAAGCACTGAGAGAGGGGGCAGCAGTGAGGGGTGAAAGGAAGGAGGGAAGTTGGGATAGTGCAATAGGGGATGATGGGGGAGGGGAGAGGGAAGGGAGAGGATGGGGATACCTATTGAGCTTGTATGATTAGGAAAAACATAAAATAAATGAATCTTAATAAAAAAAAGAATTTCAGGGTAAATCAGAAAGCAGTGTTTTATTCAAGCCTGAAGTGAAAGCCTTGTTTCGATTCAGTAACTAAGACAATTAAAATGGATGATGAATGTGGCAAACCATTCATAACTGTTCTACACCAAGTAGAGATTTCCTTAAACTAGGAACATGCTTCTTTTTTCATTCTTTAACTTGCATAGAGAGGGATAAATTCATGCATGCATGTTCACATATGTGAGCACACACGGGTACAGGTGCACACAAACATATATGTGCTTGTACGTAGAGGCCTGAAGATACACTGGCTGCTTCTTCAATCTCTTTCTTCACTTTTATTATTAAGGATGGGTATCTCAATTAAACCCAGAGCTCACTAATTATTCTTGCTCTATCTTTGCCTTCCATAGCCTGGATTGCACGCATTCTAGAGACTCCAACTCCAGTCCTCCTCAACCTTACCAAGCAGATGCCACCTTCTTAATCCACTGTTTCATTTCTTAAAATAAAAGAATCATTAATGCTAGAGGCTCAGGTACCATTATGACTCTAGTTCTTGAATGACTTACACTATGAGTAGTGAGTGGTTATGTGAGTGTTCACTTCATAACTTTGCTATTATGTGTCTATACGTTTTAAGCACATTTCCATCTGTACATTCTAGTTCACAATTCAAAATTTTGATTTTCTAAAGCTACAATTAAATATAAAACAATATTCCTTCCAATTCAGAGAAACCTGAATTAACTAAGGAGACCACAGAAGCTCCACAAAAGATACTCTGCCCACCCAGTATCAGACTACTATCATTTCAAAGAAAGGACGACATAAGGAAATTCACAAATCCTCTAGAACATTTTCTTTCCCTGTCTTTCCAAAGTGACAAAAAGAAGACCACAGGCAGAAGGGAAGAAGATCACTCCCATCTCTACAATGCTGGTATGGATTCAAAATGGGAGGGTGTGACTACCAATGTATTGACAAGTTTCCCTTTTCTCCCCACTGCTTGTCTGCCAACTTCTATGTTCGCATCTCACAGCTTTGAAACTGTGAGTTTTGAAAATCCTGTGTAGTCGCGGATGACCTTGCACTTTTGACCCTCCTGCCTCTTTCTCCTGCGCGCTGGGATTACAGGTGCGCACTGCCATCGCCCGATGTATGAGGAGCTAAAATGGTGTGGACAGCTCCCTCAGCTCCAGATGCTTACATAATTCTCCTGCCATGACAATCTGGAATCATAAACTGAAAAAAACCCTGTTTTCTACATTGCTTAGATCGGTATTTGTTACAGACATGAAGTTGTGAAACTAAGACGAATCTTTTATACATCTTTTATACATTTTTCTTACACTGGCCAGGGCCTTTGAAACAATTTGTATAATGCTGATTATAGTGAGTAGCTTTGTGTCATTTGCAGTCTTAGGAAGCATTCAGTATTTATCCATTAGATATGATACCTGCTATGATATTTTTTACAAAGCTTAATTTATTAGCAAATGAATTTGCTGTGATGATTTTCTTTCATACCTATTGAAATGATCATATAATTCTCCAATTCCCTAAAGAACTTGTTTAAAATTAGAAAATTAGTGGGTTTTTCTTTAAAAATTTTTAAACTTTATTCATTTGTGTATGTGTATGTGTGTGTGTGTGTGTGTGTGTGTGTCAGAGGGCACTGTGTCTAAATTTTTTTTTTATAGAATTCACTGTTGATAGTCTCTGTGCCTGGAAGTTTCTTTGTACAAAGTTATTTAAATTATATATTCAGTTTATTTAATACTTTTACTACTCAGAAGTTCTATATTTTCCTATGAATTTTAGTAAATTGTATCTTCCAGGAACTATTCCATCTTATCAAAATTGCCAAAATTTCCAGCATAAAATTCTTTCTAGGGCTGGAGAGGTGGCTCAGGGGTTAAGCCTCCGCCTTACAGACGGACGGTCCTGAGTTCGGATCCCAGATCCCACGTATAGACGCCAGGCGGAAGCGGGGGCGGCCTGCGCTTCTGGTCCTGGTAGGGCGGAGCTTGTGAATCCCGGGGCAGAAGGAGGTGGAGGCGTCCATGGTGGTTCGCGAATTCGTCCGTGGTTCTACACATACACAGACATACACACGCTCGCGCACATACACACGCACATGCACACAGTTGAATAAATAATAATAAAAAAAAAAAAAAATTTAAAAAAATTCTTTCTAGTGCTCTTTTGCTAAATTTAATATTATGACTTGTATTATAGTGCCCTCTTTTGTTCCTAATATTTTTATGTGCCTTCTTTTTTCTGAATCACAATGTTTCAGGGATTTATCAGTTTCCATATTTTTCATAAAACCAATTTCTAGATTTGTTGATCCTCTATAATAAAACTATGTTATAGTTCTATTTTCTATTCTATTCATCTCTGCTTTTATTTCTATCACTCCCCCCCCCTTTCTTCAGGCTAATTTATTATTTTTTCTAATTCCTGAGGTAAATTCCAGCCTTTCTTCTTTTTAAATATATGAACTTAAAGCTACAATTTTTCTCTAAACATGACCTTTGTTGCATTCTTAGTATTTTAGTTACATATTTTCACTATCAGGCAATCCAAAATATTTTCTGGTTTCCATGGTGAATTTGAGTTCAATCTATAGGGTATTATCCCTCTGCAAAGCATGGTGCCCAAATTTCAGAAGCACAAAAATGTGTTTTACACCCCCCAACACACACCTGCCTGATTAATATTCCAGCAAGTCCTGGGGGTGTACATTTCACAAGCCCTCGAGGGGTTCGGATGCAGCGGATGAATTCCAGGCCCACAGCTGTTGGTAACTCTCAGGTTTCCAAGAGGAAGAAACAAGTCTGGTTCACTTGTACCATCAGTGCCCAGCGCCAGATGTACATGAAGTTGTGTTTAATGAATGGACCGACCCATGAGGAAAGAAAGCAAATAAAATATAATTTAGATCAAGAAAACTGGAATTATTGAATTATAAATTAGAGGAAGCACTGGAGTATCATTTATTCCCAGTTTAACCCTATTTAGAAGAGAAATCTCTTCCCTTGCTTCACATCCCGCTTACCAGGTTTTCTTCTCACCTATCCCACCATGCTTTCCTGAAACATGGCCTTGGTATAGGTTCATGCTGCTTCAAGGCCCAGAAAAAGTCCGGGTGGCTTGGGAGATAACCTGACCCGACTGCGCGCAGCTTAGCATCTGTGCTCTTCCCTTGACTTACCCCCCAGGCCACGTCCAGGCTTTACCCCCAAAACTCCCATTCCAAATCAGGCTATCCATACCACCTTCCAAGCCTTAAGCATCTTTGTTATCTCAAAGCTTCCCAGAAACCTTCACCAGACCTTTATCCAAAACCAGACCCCTGAGCTCACTAAGCCCTCCCACTCTGCATTTTTACCTAAGAAAGTTGCTTTCTTTGGAACTTCTCGGCTACCTTTCCAACCACCCACCGGCCTTTCTCAAGCATGTCGGAAAGGCCGAGCTTGATTTTGCCAGCCAGCTATTGTCTTGGCAGCACAGCTGCCATGCCAGCATCCCCAGCCAGCCAGCCAGCCAACTGCTCAGGACTTCACCAGCACCGCCCACTCCCGCCCCCACCCGCGCCCCGCCCCAGGGAGGACCTGGCTGATGGCTGGGAGTCTCCAGGCCTGCTCCTTTCTTCCCTCCCTCTCTCCCCACTCCCTCCCTTCTCCACCCGTCCCTCAGGCAGGAACTGTGCAAATCCTGGAGAGGGGCGGGGGGGACTGATCGGCTGGATGGAGTGCAACTGTGGGACCGAGACTCCCCATTGAAACCCCCAACCCAGCTGGGTATCTCCAGCATCTTAGAACCTGGAGTTGTATGAGCCGAGGTGATTTCAGGCCTGAAAGGTCCTTCCCGCAGGCCGGCGGTGCCTTCGTCTTCCATCAGGACCCCCATCGGATGCTCTGAGCCAGCCTTCTCAACCCGGATCTAAAACCTGGGACACAGCTATCAGGCCAGCCTCTTTCTCCACCCCACCCCCTCTTTCTGGCGTCCATCCCCTCCCCAACACCACCTCTACTGCTGCTCGGGTGGACTGCACCCTCCTGTCCATCCCTGCCAGGCCCCGGGCGAGCCCAGATGAGAGTGACTCTTTCCCCACCCCACCCCCAACCTGGGGCCCTCTGGTGTGCTCCCAAGGAGGAACCCCGGACCCCGAGTGTCTGTTTAGAAGCGTGGCAGAGGCCTCGCGGTGACTGTGTCTTCTGAGGACAAAAGGCTGTGGCCACCAGGCACACGGGCGGGTTAGGGGTGGGGACCGGCAGCCAGAGCCAGCACTGGCCCCCTCAGCTTGGTGGTGGCACGAAGATGGGAATGGGAGCGCGTGGTGGGGGGATCATTTGCCAGGACGTCCACCTCCCAGCTACTTGGTTACCCCAAGGCTGTGTGCTGCCCACCTGGTGTCTCCCAACATCTCTAGCCTTGCCAAGTGCTCCCCTCTTGTGCCTGCTTCCCCTGATGCCAGCGATTTAGACCAGCCCGGCTGTATCCACGGCAACAGAAGCGGGAGTGTCACTAGCTGCCAGATCACTGATGGTCCCACAATGTGGCCTGGGCTGTGATTTATCCTGGGTGAAACAGCTTGAGACTCCTTTCTGAATTCCAAGACAGCTCTGCCGAGAGAAGCCAGGTAAGCAGTCGGCATCCTTCCACCGAGGACCAGGAGGCTGGACTTTCTCTTCTCTCCCCATACATTTTTGAGTCTCCATCACTGCCATGCTCCCGTCTGTCCTCAGTCTCTCGGCTTCATCACAGGGACAATGAGCGCACTCCGCCCCATCCTGCCTTTCTTCCCCCACCATCCTCAACCCCAAATGTCCCAGGAGACAGGGAACCACCACCTGTTCCCACTCTTCCTGCACAAAGTGTCCTTTTTTTTACGGTCACATAGGAACACAAGACGGGTTAATATTTTCTGTGTTTAGCTGTAGAAGGGGTTCCAAGGAACTCGGAGGGCCTTGTTCTCACAATGCCTGCGGTTGCTTCCTCGCCCTCCTCGGTCACCCTCCACCAGGTTTCTTGGACTGTTTTCAGGAGGATTCTGGTGTGTGTGTGTGAGAGAGAGAGAGACAGAGAGAGAGAGAGAGAACATGGGTAGCAAGTGAGTGGGTGCATAATGGTAGGGAAATGCTCCTAATGCAGACTGTCCCTTGCTTTCCCTCCTTCATCCTTTTCCCAGCCTCTCTCTACAAGTGACACAGACTTTTCTTCATTCATATGGAAAATGTGTTCCAGCTAGGGAAGAAGCAGCTGCTTGTAGGGCCAAAGCAGGATGAGGCAGAGGTGGGGGAGCATTGCAAGGGGTAAGTTCTAAGGAGGGCATGGACCAATCCACTTAGCAGCATGCAGGGACCAGGAATTGGTGGTGGTGGTGGTTTCCAAAGGGTGGACCCCAGCTTCTAGCACATCACTCTGTTCCACATGTCCATGTTGTATCTGGGATCGTGGGCTCTGTGGCATAGTAGTCAGAGGTCTTGTGTTAAGGGGTGGGGAGGGCGGGGGGATAGCAGGAGAATCTGGTTGATGGAGAGTAGGATTTCTACCCGAGATGTGGTCCCTAAGTACTAGCTCTCAACTTCAGTAGAAGCATGTCGCTTGCTGAACCTCAGTTTTCCCATTTGTCAAGAGATGGGTATGTGCAGGTATTAAATGAGTTGTCACATGCGAAGAAATGATGTGCATTGAACGATGTCAGCAAAATTGAGGATCAATATTGTTGATGATGGAGTGTTCATGATTAATTTCACTATTGCTTAGTGAGTGGGATGAGGACCTTTTGTCTAAGGTCTGAGGAGAGATCTGGGGAAGGCAGCAGGTGGGCAGATGGGGGATGGGAAGTAAGAGGGAGATAGGAGCAGCCTGATATTATTACTTCTCATTTGTAGGGAATAATGGGTGTTATAAGCACAGCCTTTCATCCCCACTTCCCTCCAGACTTCTTTCCCTGTCCTTGTCTGTGTGTGTGTGTGTGTGTGTGTGTGTGTGTGTGTGTACGCACATGTCATATACAGAGACTTGAAGCCAACATTGCCTTGGCTTGTAACCTGCAGCATGCCTAACCCTGACATGTGCCTCCCTGTTGAAAGGAAATTTGGCAAGAGTTTGGCTTATGGTCCATGGTTGGCAAGACATGGAGATAAGGGCAAAGCTTCTGAGATCACATGGCTTCGGGTAGCGCTGGGGTGTGGCTTGAGCATCAGTCAGACCCTGGGGTAAGGAGAGAGTAGGGTAGATTAGCTGTTTTCTGGGTATGAAGATGTGGCCAAACACTGAAGGTTTGGGCGGGAGGGGAGGAGCCAGAGGGAGGGATTGAGACCAGAAGACTTTCTGTGGGGGAGGGAGGACTGTGGATTTTAGCTCTGTGTAGACTTTCCTGAAGAAGCATTTTGTCCTGAAGGAAGAAGACCCTAGACTGTTGCCCTGGGGCATCTAGCTGAGCATGGGCTCATAAGTGCAAATAAAAGGGTGATTCCCTGGAAGTCTGTTCGTGTGTTCATGTTTGATGATGGGCATTGTACATGTATGATGGTCTGCGTGTGAACAGGTCATGTGATGGCATGCGGGAGAGTGTGGGTATCTAGGTAGGTTTGTGTGTCCTGCAAAAGAGGTGGTGATTTTGCATGTTTATCTGGGTGAGCAAATAGGCGTATTTGGTTTTGACCCAAGTGTGGATGTGCTTCTCTGAGCCTGCAGGCCTTTGGTTATGAATGTGTGTGCTATCAACTTGTCTTTGAGGGTGCATGTCATATGTATATGAGTGTATTCATTGCCAAATATCTGGGTATGCATAACCATCTAAGTGAAACACTACCTATATCTGGTTGTGTATATTCCTTTTATTCCTGTATTCCAATATGTGCCCATCAGTGTGGGTTCATCTAAATGATGAATACAAAGACATTATGTATGTTTGTGTGTATGTACACCCATCCATGTAGAGGAGGATGTGCGCATGTGAACACGCTTGTGTGTAGTGTGGGTGTGTCTCTCATGTATTTGTGTGAATGTCTGTGTGTGTTCTCTAAAATTTTTCATTATGTCTGTGTCCATGTGTGCATGTTTGAATGCCCACTAACTGCAAACAAACGTCAATGTCCAAGTCCATTTAGAGAAGTGTATGTGTAGATTGTCCACTAGGATAATGGAAGAGTACACAAATGAAAACATAGTTTTACATATACACATTAGGCTACATACATAAAAATGGCTGTGGAAATTATATGCTGGTATATACTGCATACACACAAGCAAAGCTGTGTGCATTTGGTGCATTTGTATAATGTCTAATTTGATGTAAGTGCATATCTGATTATGCTATGCATGAGTAATCACATTTCATAACACTTGGATACATGTGTCTCACTTCTGTGCTTTATGCATACTTCTGAGTGTGAGTGTGAATGTGTAGTTAAACATACCTGTGACTGACTGTGAATATTTATGTAGGTATATATGCTAATATGTGTGACTACCTAATAGTAAATATATTGGAATGTATTTATCTGTATATATGCCTGTGCTGTGGTTAAGTGTGTGTCTGTGAGTATGCATGTATATATACCTGTCTGAATATCTAAATGTATGAAGTATCAACTTGTACCGTTCTGATTATTTGCTTTTGTATGCTTGTATTGATCTTTGTTTGATCTGGAGCATATATTATAGAGCAATGTAAGTAAATCTGTATGCATGCTGCTTTGGGCCTGTGTGTTTGAGCATGTGCGTGAACATTTATTTGAGGATATCTTTGCATGTGTACATCTATGATAAGTGGATCAAATCTTTCTATGGGATTATAGTCATAAATGATTTATGTGGCATCTCGTTATGGGTATATGATTATGTGTGAATGTGCTCGGCATCTGACTGCAATAGTTGTGTTTTGGAACATTTTTGAATTTCCATATCTGATTGTGTATATAGGAATGAATTTTGTGTCTATATTCGTCTATGTATGTGTGAATATACTTATATTTGTACATGCACAGTTGTATGTACTAGTGTATTCTACAATATCTGTATATTTATAGATGTAAATATATATATATATAAATCTCATTTATAAGCATGTGTATATACAGGTGTATATGTATATGATCACACACAGGTATGTGTATGTGGATGAAATTATGTAGTTATTTCTGAGAGTATATGGATAAACATTTGTGAGCTCACTTTTCTGTTTCCATGTCTCTTTATCATCTCCTTAGATGTGATACAAAGATGGCCTATCTATAGACACATGTAAGTATACAAGTTGTATACATCTATGTTTGTGAATGGATGTTATTATTGAGTATGTCATGTGAATTTATGATACATAGTGTGTCTACATCAAACAGTGTATGTGACTATGTGCATGGATAATAAAAGATATTATACATCTGTCTGCCTGATGTTGTATGTGGAAGAATCTTGTGCACATGGTCCTATCACTAAATGAGTGATAAGACTTTAAAATATAAGGTTCTGCTTTCCTAAACTACCACTATCAAAGCATAGGACAAAATGACATTACAATAGTGCCTAGGATTGGCAAATAGTTTTCACAGACAACATCCAAATTACACCACCCAGACTGAAATCCAGATGTGAACAAACATGTATAAATGAAAGTGTATCTTAGGAAAGTATGTGTGTGATAATATATTTAAAGCAGGGAAAGAGATGAGGAGGGAGAGGGAAAGACAGAAAATGTAGATTGTGGATATGTAAGAGTGTGTGTGTTTCTGGATAGGGTGTGCCAGATATTCGTGTGTATTTGAACAGGTTCTTTGAAATACAAGGATGTATACACACATCCCAAATTATCCAACTGTCTCACACACGATCTGGGTGTATCTGAACACATTCCTACTACCCAAATGTGTCCATGTTCTCATTTCCTGCATATCATTTGGATGCACCTACACTCTACATAATACGTACATGAATCACTTCAAACTCTTCACACACTATCCAGATTACATTAGTGAATAAGATGAGGGTGTGAGGGTGTATATCGGGGAAGATATATGTTTATGAGATCAGGATGTAATATGATGGTGTATGAAAGTGTATGATCACATTTGACTGTGTATGAAGCAATGCATGGGTGCATTTTGAATAGAATGTATTTAAATGTGGGAGCACTGAGATGGGATGTGAAGCCAAGCATAGACATATGTGACACAGTGTGTGTATATGTAAGTGGTAAGAGTTTTTAAGAGTTTTGGTTGTGTATCCAGAAAGAGGAAGGAGCACAAAGAGAGAAGTCGGGGACACATCTTGATGGGAGGTATGTATATGAAGTGTGGATGCATCTGGATAATATGGAAAGAATGAGAATGCATAGAAGGAGAGGGCAAAACACAAAAATTGCATATATTACGTTTGGATGTATTTGGGTGGGAGTATATTGTGAAAATGTATCTGGATGGTGTGTGCAAATTTGAGTGAATTTTAGTAGTCTATATAGAATGAATCTGAATGATGATGTATCATGAGAAGCCAAATATATCTGGTGTGGGTTATGAGAGAGAAAGAGAAAGTAAGAGAGAGAGAGAGTATGTCGGCAAGTGGGAAAGTATAGGTGGATGTACATCTGAGTAAGATTGAGTGTTAGTTCCCTGCTTTAGATGTAGATAAACATAAGTGGTGTGTGTGTGTGTGTGTGTGTGTGTGTGTGTGGTGTGTGCGTGTGTGTGTGTTGTGCTTACATATATACTTGGCTTTGAAATAATGAGTGGGGTATATTTAAGTGTAGTGTTTTTGGACGGTATGTATATATGTGTTTTAATACTCTATGTTTGAGAGAGACTAGGTATACCCAAGACAGGAATGAGTGCTCTGAGTTGGTGGAAATAAGTTTGAGTGTATCTGAATTTTCTGTTTTGAAATTTTTGTGAGTGTACCAAACTGGAAGTTGTGTAAGTGTGACTGTTATTAGATGGAGTGTCTATGAGCATAAACATATATATGATAGTGGGTTTATTAGATGGATTGTGTGTGAAAGAGTGTGGGCATATTGGTGTTGAGTATATTGTGAAAGTGGGTGTCTCTGAGTAATTTGTGTGAGAAGGAACATGAATGTGTATATATCTGGGATTGGAGGTTGTGAGAATGCATGTATATCTAACTAGGATTGTGCTGTTCTCTGGCTAGAGAGAGGGGGAGAGAGGGAGGAAGGAATATCCAAGTGGCATGTGTCAGAGACAAAATACGGGCAAGTTTGTGAAAGAAGTGGATAAATGTATCAGGTATGAATGTGGGTATATCTAGATTGAGTGTGTATGTATATATGCATGTGTATGTGTGTGTAATGTCATGTATTTAGGTGGAGAATATGTCTAAAATAGATTTATCTGGATATTGTATAGGTGATATATCTACATAATTTGTGTGTTCAGTAGTGTGGGTATTTCTGGGTAGAGTTGTGATTGTGGCCATGTGTGTGAATGCATATATATTTTCTTAGGCATATATATCTCTGCTCAAATGTTTGCAATACGAACATGCCCATGCTTGAAAGAGCTGCACATATGAACATGCTTCTACACCCATGTATTTGATTTACTCACGGAAGTAGCCTTGTAATTGCCAGTATGTGCATGTGTGATGTGGATCTCTGTTCTGTCTGTTAATGTCAGAAGGTCAGCACCATTCAGGTTCATATGTGACGATGCAGGTAGAAGCATTTGTATATAAATGGTTCGTGTCCATACTGTATCTCTATCGGATGCTTATATCTTTATTCTTCAGTGAGTGTGAAATGTGTAGATGTGAATGGATGTATGCATCTGAAGATTTGTGTCTCCGTGTTTATAAGCTTTGGTGTCTATGTGGGCTTTTTACAAGCATGAGTCACAGTGTTCTACATGCCTGCTTGCTTCTCTGTTTAGCAGTGGACCTGAGTAATGTGTTTGTGAGCATGACTGTACTGCCTGTAAATCTCTGTGTGGCAGGGAAGATTGGTAAGAATGATTTTGCATAAAGTAGTATGTTTCAATGTCTTAGCATAAGAGACACTGTAAAACAGGGAGGACTGGATTTGTAGGATAGAAATAGGACTTGACCAGTGTCTACACAAACAGCACTGTGTCTGAAATTCTATTAAGTCCATGCAGTTAGGTACATGTATGTCATCTATAAGTGCCCTTTGAATGGTGGATGTGACTCTGTCTACACCTGTCCTTTATAGAAAATCAGTTATTTCTGTGTGTTACATGTCTGTGAGTGATTTGCTGGTGAGTGGGTACCCAGACATATCCCTAAATATTTCCTTTTGATATGTGTGTATGTATGTAAGAAAAAGAGAGGAAACATGATTGCACTTATTAAATGCGTAATTCTGAATGTGAGCATAAATTTGAATATCCATATACATATGTCTGTCTGTGTTTGCTAGTGTTTATATGCAACATGACTAGATATGAATGTTTGTGGGCATCCACAACTTAGAACCCAGAGGAAAAGATATTTGCATGGAACTCTAGAAAAAACTGAAGAGCGTTTAGATGTATAAGCACTTGGTGAAAAGATATACCTTTATGTTTTATCCATATTTTGCAATTATAATAAAATCTGTGAAGTTTTAGGGAGGTTATTAAATAATTTAATCTGTATATAGCTTGCAGATGCAATCTATTTCATAATTTTTGTGACACGTGAAATCTCAAAGCATAACAGGATCTTTTTGATCCTGCAGTTCACTGTGTAACCCAAGCCGGCCTGAAATTCTGGATTGCAACCATGTGCCCAGCTCAGAACAGAACTTTTTATTCACTGATGGGAATTTGTAGCAGTCAATATTTGTGGTCACTCCTTTGGATTTGGTCATAACTGTGTGGTTTATTTCATCGTCGTTTCATTCATTTTAATCTGTGTTTGGTAAATCTGCTACATGTGTTGGTGCTATATCCAGTAATTGTGTTTCCTGATGAAGACCCAAAAGAAACAAATGAAGCAAATAACCACTAATAGTTTTGGCATATATAACTTTCAGTCATGGCCTGCCACTTTTCTTAATTGTGAAAGCCATATGTGTAAGGTAAGCCCAATCTATAGAAGTTATTCAGGACCATTTATGCCAATTCTTCCAGAATTCACTTGGATTTATGAAACGTAACTATTTATGTTCTGAATAGTTTCCAGGTCAGCAATGCTTGCCTCAAAAACATGAGCTTTGGAATCATCCTGTCTCGTTGAGATCTCTGAAGCACCAGGTACAGTTTCTAATCAATACGGCTGGTAGTTTTGCACCACTTTTTGTGCCTCCCTTTTTAACCTTCTCTTTATAACTCACTTGTTTTTAACCATAGCCAAGTAGAGACCCATGAAGTCAAGACACTTTTGCTCAAAATAGCTATGTAATCTCTTCCAGCTTTTGGTAGTCACTGTCTACAGGAAAGTGCTTGAGAAAATGGGAAACAGCAACTGGTCAAAGTGCATCTGTATGTAGTGCCTTAATAAGTTGATTAGAAGTCTTTTCTCAAACTGGCAAGAAGACTCAGCAGGTAAAGGTTCTTGTCATCCTAGGAACGCACACGGTGGAAGGAGGAAAATGACTCCTGAGTTGTGTACGAATTCAAAGTTGTCCTCTGATCTACGTGCACACACGCACGCAGACACGCACACACACGCACACACACTAAATAAATGCCATTAAAAAACTCTTTCTTTACCAACAATCAGAATCCGGATAATTCAGTTGTGATTCTGAGGGGGGAATTCTGCTTTATCTGTACCACCTCTTCCTTTTCTTCCAATCAAATGTGATGTCAGAAATTTCTGTAACGGGACTGGGGGATAGATAAGTTGGCAAAGGACATGCTACAGAAGTGTGAGGATCTGAGCTGAAACCTCTGAAACCTCACCACCTACATGAAGCAGACACAGTGGTGCACACGTATAAAGCCGGATTTTCTATGGCAAACGAAAGGCAGAGCCAGGAGAATCCCCAGAGGTTTGCAGGACAGCTATTCTGTTATAGGCAACAGTGAAAATCAAGAGAACCTATCTCAAATAAGGGTGGAAGGTGAGGGTCAACACCAAAAGTCCTCTCTCTCTCTCTCTCTCTCTCTCTCTCTCTCTCTCTCTCTCTCTCTCTCTCTCTCTCCCTCTCCCTCTCCCTCCCTCCCTCCCTTCCTCCCTCTCAAAGATTTTGTAAAATTCTTGCAATGAGTACACATGAATTTCGAACTTCAGGGGTAATTTTCATTTTGCGTATCTCAGAATAATGCTGACACTTTTCTTGGATACAGACTTTGTTCTACACTCAATGCCTTTTATTCACATTGTAACACCAAGTGACCATCATCCAAGGACCATACTTAACTTCCTAAGTTGGGGTTTACTTTGAATCTATAAGCTATGTCAGTGCTGCATACTCTTATGTCCAGTGTTTCCAGCATCTTTGCAATTTTCAATATAATTCTATTCTCATGTATCCAAAGAGCCAATAACCACCAAATCTGCAAGATGAGAACCATTCACAAATAAATGTTTAAATGTTCCTTTTAGTTCATAACTTTTCTTTTACAAAACCCTTATATGCTTAGAATTAAAACAGCCAAAAAAGGTGTATAATCCTGATTCTCCACAAAAAAACTAACAGTTAGGTGGCAATGATCTCAGACTTAGTTCAATTCATCTAACATTAGTGGAAATTAGGGTTACAGACAACTGTTTAAAAGTGAAGCTTGGTATTAGAACAAGCTTTTGCCATCATAAGAGCAGCATCCATCTATAAACTTATACAGTTGTCGCAGTATTTCAAAATATTTATTGAGTGATTTCCATATTTCAATCTTGACTTATTTTGATACTCCACACACTTCTCTTCGAGGTCTCTGACTACCATCGCAGACTAAGCATAGATATACAGCATAATACGTGCAGCTATATACAGTGAAACTGTTTCCAATAACTTTGTGGGTTAGCACCATTTCAAATGATCACTGACTTAACATCACTGTGGTTTCAAACTGTAATAATTGGAACAGCCCCTCTGCCTCATCCATCAAAACTACAGTGCGGGCAGTTTCCCTGCAGAGTGCTAATATGTAAGATTTTACTTAGCTTTACCTGTTAATCTTGCAACCCTAT
The DNA here is from genome assembly GCA_023101885.1 of Typhlomys cinereus. NCBI lineage: Eukaryota > Metazoa > Chordata > Mammalia > Rodentia > Platacanthomyidae > Typhlomys > Typhlomys cinereus. The sequence goes on from JALPQD010000188.1 coordinate 3,840,911, forward strand.
CACCAGCTGACTAAACTCTGTAAGAATGTTCCAATCATCTCATAAAAGATTTCAGTTTCTGGACTGGAGAGATAGCTCAGGGGTAAAGACTCTGTCTCGCAAGCAGAAGATCCTGAATTCGGATCCCAGGCGCCACATAAAAACGCCAGGTAGAAATGGTGGTGGCCTGTGCTTCTGACCCTGGTGGGCGGAGCGAAGCAAGAAGGAGGTAGAAGCAATCCAGGATGATTCCTGAAGTCACCCTTGGTCCTCCACAGGGACACACAGTGTCCTCTGATACACACACACACACACACACACACACACACACACACACACACTAATAATAATAATAATAATAACAAAAAGAAAGATTTCAGTTTCTTAATTTGTACTTCCAGGTGGTTTTTAAAAATTCTGTAATTAGGGCTGGAGAGGTGGCTCAGGGGTTAAGCCTCTGCCTTGCAGGCGGAAGGTCCTGAGTTCAGATCCCAGATCCCACGTATAGACGCCAGGCGGAAGCGGGGGCAGCCTGCGCTTCTGGTCCTGGTAGGGCGGAGCCTGTGAATCCCGGGGCAGAAGGAGGTGGAGGCGTCCATGGTGGTTCGCGAATTCGTCCGTGGTTCCACACACACACACACACACACACACACACACACGCACACACAGACACATACGCGCGCGTGCACATACACACAGTTGAATAAATAATAATAATAATAATAATAATAATAATAATAATAATAAATTTTTAAAAAAATTCTGTAATTAGCCAAGTATAGACGCACATACCTGTAGTCCCAATACTAAGTAAACAAAGGCAGAAGAATTATATTAAGTTTAAGGCTTCTCAAAACCAGGTCAGTCAGGGATACACAGACCCTGTCAAAGATTACCCAAAATCAAAATATCCCCCTTTCTCTTCTCTCTCTCCCTCCTCACACTGGCTCCTGCACACTGACCCAGCACTCTACCATCGAACTGTACTCCAAGCCCTCGTACCTTTCTCCTGTTTTCTTTTCCACATGTATATGTACATGTGTGTACGCATGACCACATGTGGTGGGCACATATGTGTGATAAGGTGCAAATGCACTTGAGTGCAATGCATGTGGATTCATCCAATCATCCTCAGTCACTCTTCCACCTCGTTGCTCTTGAGCTCAGGTGTTTAGAACTCAGAGAGCACCATTAGGGCTAGTTTACTTAGTCGAGTTGCTCTGAGGACTCCCAGACTCCATTTTCCAGGGCTGGAATTCCAGGTGGTCTGCCACTCCCACTCGACATTTTCCATGGGACCTGGGGATCCAAACCCTAGTCATGTTGCTTGCATGGTAATCCTTTTAAGTGCTGGCCTATCTCCCCAGGCTGATACCTTTCTGTTAAAGGAGACAGCAGATCTTTGTGGCCTCTGAAAACCAAATCTTCACTCAAGTTTTAAGAAAGCAACACTGAAATCGTAAAATACCATAAAAACATATTTATCTGCTTTTTAAATTTTATTTACACATACACGCATGCCATAGTATACATCTGGAGGTCATAAGAAACTTTGTGAGTAGGTTCTCTCTTTAATCTTCACATGCTGTGTTGGTGATTACTGTCAATCTGACATTCAGAGGACAGCTCTCCAGGCACCCCTGGCAGCGATTCTTTAGATTAGGAATGGCCTCTCGGCGTGGTTATGGGGTGCCTTGATTGTTCAAATGATGTGGGAAGATCAAGCCCCCTGTGGCTAAGGCCATTTGTTAAGTCAGTGATCTAGGACTACATAAGACAGATGGAGCTGGATGAGCGTAGGTGGGCCAGCAAGCCAGCGTCTATTAATCTGCTACTCTCTGTTGTTTGATTGTGGTTGTGGTATGACCAATTCCATGAACTCCTACTGCCGATTCCCTTAACATAATGGGCCATAACCTGGGATCGTGAGCTGAAACAGACTCCTGTTTCCCCCGAAGTTGCCTGAGTCAGATATTTCACTGCAGCAGCAGGTAATGAAACTAAAACTTGTGAGTTCTGAGGATCCAACTCAGGTTCCAGTCTTGTACAGCAAGCGCCTTTACCAACAAGCCATGCCACCTAGCAAGATTATCTAATTTTTAATAACTGATGTTGATAACAATGAAATTCATAAACTAAGAAATAATAAAGACACTATTATTATGTTTTAGAGGAGCCCTTGTCTTACAAAATTGAGAGCCAAATTCTTATGAATTAAATGGTGTTACAAGTATATTTCATAATACTAACAAATGAGACAAGTGGATGGAATTTGCAGGCAGAAGAAAGTGGTTCTGAGTTCATAATTGGTGAATTCTGACATTGCATTCCCTGATATATTGCAGTGTTCCCTCTTACATTTCTATGCTCGATATGCTCTATAATAAGAAGTTGCTTTTATAAAGATGAGCAAAGAAATTCACTAAATAATCACATTCTCTTTAGTAGTACTAGAACCATAGACTACAAGTTGAACATTCCTAATCTAAAACCTGAAATACTGGGCTGGAGAGATGGCTCAGGAGTTAAGCCTTTGTTTCTCAAGCAGAAGGACCAGAGTTTGGATCCCAGATCCCACATTAAAAAAAAAAAAAAAAAAAAAAGGCCAGGAGGGGCTGGAGAGGTGGCTCAGGGGTTAAGCCTCTGCCTTGCAGGCGGAAGGTCCTGAGTTCGGATCCTAGACCCCCACGTATGCCGGGCGGAAGCGGGGGCGGCCTGTTTCCGGTCCTGGTAGGGCGGAGCCTGTGAATCCCGGGCCAAGTAAACAAGGAGAAGGTGGAGGTGTCCATGGTTCCCAAATTCGCCCGTGGTTCTACACACGCGCGCGCACGCTCACAATTGAATAAAATAATTAAAAAAAATTTTTTTTTAAAATACCAGGAGAGGGGCTGGAGAGGTGGCTCAGGGGTTAAGCCTCTGCCTTGCAGGAGGAAGGTCCTGAGTTCGGATCCTAGACCCCACGTATAGACGCCAGGCGGAGCCTGTGAATCCCGGGGCAGAAGGAGGTGGAGGCGGTCCATGGGGGTTTCCGAATTTGCCCGTGGTTCTACACGCACACAGACACACACGCACACATGCACACACGCACAATTGAATAAATAATAATAAATTTTTTTTAAAAAATGCCAGGAGAAAAAAGGTGTGGGCTACAGTTCTAGCCCTGGAAGGCAGAGCATGGGATATCCCAGAGTGAAGCAAGAAGGAGGTTGTAGCAGTTGTTCTTGTGAGAAAAACACCCAAAGTCAAGCAACTTAAGGAAAAAGAGGGAGATTTATTCAACTTATGGTTCCAAAGGGGAGACACAGTCTTACATGGTGGAAAAGGTATGGTTGACTGACAGGAGCTGGAAGCAGATTAAGTCACGCCCACCCAGGAGGTTGAGAGCTGCTAGACTGCCAACTGCAAGAGCAGACCTGTCCTAGAAGTAGGGTGGGATTAATCCACCCCAAGGCCCACCCCTGTGACTGCCTTCTTCCAGCAAGGTTCCATCTCCTAAAGGTTCCATGACCCTCCCAAACATATGAGCATATAGGGGACACATTTCAAACCTTGACAGAGGTAGAACAATCCAGGAGGATTCTCGGTTATCCTCGGGCCTTCACAGATACATACATATACGGTGCCCTCTTCTGTACGTTCACACATTTACACACATCCCCATACACATACACATCAGTATCTACACACATGCAAAAAAAAATCTGAAATACTCCACAGCTTGAATTCTAGCATAATTTCACGATGATAAGCTTCACGCCTAACCTCTTGTAGCATGTTGTAGTAAAAACGTAAACATATTGCATAGAATTACATTCAGGCTACCTGTCTAAGGTTTAAAGAAAACACAGATGAATTTTGCGTTTAGACTTGGATCCCATCCCTAAAATATCTCAGTATATCTATTTAAATATTCGAAAATCTGAAGAAGTCCAGAATCTGATGCACTCTCAGTTCCAGAAAGTTTTGATAAAAGATATTCAGCCTCTTGTATTCATCTTTTAACTGTCCTCCTTCTCCTCCTCCTTCTCCTTTCTCTCCTTTCCAGAGACTGTGTAAATGCTAAGTAACTGCACTGCCACTTACTATCCCTAGGGATATCTTTTTCTTGCAGAAAAAAAGTGTGGAAAAGTAAGAATATGATTAATTTAGAAAATCAATGCACATAAGTCTAGGCCAACCCAAAAACCTCATTAGTGATAAACAAGTAGGAAGTATGAATCAGATCATTGGGGATTTTCAATAAGAATCAATAAAAGCACAGTGTACCTTTTCCTACAGCCTCCTAGATCTATTATTTTTAAATATATACATTTTATATATATAAATTTTAGTGTTGCATACACGAATACAGTAAATTTATATTATTTCTGTCCTTAATTCCCAATCTCCCCCCCCCCTCTTTTCCCCCATACAACCAACCCTTCATATCCCCCCATTTTCAAGTCTTTTCACTCTGCCTTTGATGACACATGCCTGACACGATTCATGCTCCAGCATATATCAGTGGATATTCCACTGAGAAGCAATCTTCCTAAAGAAATACACTTTTAAAATTTATTTATTTATTAAAAAAATTTATTTATTTATTATATGTCTGCATGAGTGTGGGCATACATGTACCGTGGCACACATGTGGTCAGAAGACAACTTAGGGGAGTCAGTTGTCTTCCTCCACCATCATCTCTTCAGACCAAACTCAGATGTCAGGTTTGGTAGCGAATGTTTTTACCTCATAAACCATCTTGCCAGCCCCCTAGGTCTGCTCTTACTACAGGTCCTACTACAGCAAGTGTTCGCCATCCAAACAGCTCTACTCACGGTCCATTTATATCTTCAGGGTTTAACTGATCTGTGCACATGGACTGATTTATCACTGTTGTAGCATATGTATATTAGCAAATATGTTCGAGAAGCTGCCATGTGTCTGTCTATATGTGAATGTATGTACATGTAAGTGATTTTTATCTCTGTTCTTGGTTACTTTTACATATTGCTAAACTGTGTATGAGAGGCACTGTGTAGACCTCTGTTCTTTTGTGTTAGAGCTGTTATTTTCGTTGGACCTGTTATGCTTTTGTGCACTGGTGAGAGTTTATATATGGATGGGGAAGTGTGTGTATATACTATGATGTACATGTCTATATTGGTGATAGTACCTAACCTATATGAAAGTGTATAAATTAGTTTCTTTATAGTAGAATGTGTGTATATATGTAAACAGTTTTTTACTTGCTTGTTTTTCATTCTGTGAAAATGTAGAAGAATTCTACCTGTGTATGTACGTGATGCTGTAATTAACCTTTAATCTGAGGGTAGTGGTTTTTAACAGCAGTAGATATACTATTATGAAGGTTTTTCTGAAGATATGATAATGTTATCTGAAGATGTGATGTTATCATCATTGGGTACATATGAGTTTATGTGTAAGTGACCTTGTGTACATCTACTATTTGGTGTTTGAGAGATGTATTTGTGTGTGTGTGTGTGTGTGTGTGTGTGTGTGTGTGTGTGTGTAGCTATAAATGGGGATTGTGGGAGATCACATAAAATTTGCCTTTTATTATGTGGAAATGGAGTTTGCAGGTAATAAAATCTCTTTGCACATGCAATTTCAAAAGAAAACCCATGCATTACTTCCCACAATAGCCCATATTATATTAACTGCAACACAAATAAGAAATAAGGCTGGGGAGATGACTCACTGGTTAAAATCTTTGTCTTACACGCGAAAAGACCTGAGTTCAAATCCCCAAATCTTATGTAAAAATGTCAAGAGTGTGTGACTGCCAGCCTATAATTCTATCACTGGAAAACAGAGCCTAGGAATTGCCAAAACAAGTGGGCTAGACAGACTAGCCCTAATGGCATGCTCTGGGTTTAATTAGAGAATCAGGCTCACAACAATACGATGTAAGAGTGATCAAGAATTATTCCCAATATCATCCTTGGGCCTCAACAGGTGCACATACTCAAGCACACTCATGTACATATATCCAAACACACACACACACACACACACACACACACACACACACGCACACCATACACACCATACACACATACATGAAAGAAAAATAAGAAAAAAATGATTTCTATGAAAACAATTTTTATTTCAATATGTAAATGCTTGAGTGTAGCACTCTCTAGGAAAGTCAAGAGAATAGTTAGAGGCTTGTAAGACCAGATAATAAATAAATGTGATTTTCAGAGGACAAAAATCGACTCACAGAATACAGGAAAATGACAAGCAGAGATTTTGGGTTGAGATGGCACAGAATAGTGAATGACTCCACATGAAGTGCACTGAAAAGAAAAATATAGTCTTCTCTTGACTCACATACCAGCCATATTTCTGAACAGTTCAGATTTTATTAAAATCAAGAGGGGGAAAAGTTCTTTTTATCTGTAAAATAAGAGTTAGAGTCTAGGATCAGCTCATTATAAGCTCAAAGTCATAGGAGTTTCAGAGCATGTATTAATGTGTAAGACTACTCCCATATATCACAAATTATCAATACACGCTTTTTCACACCCGAAATGATGAGAGACCTTGCAATCTAGCATGTGACCACCTCAAAATGCTCCTGCAGTTTTTCAAGATGGCCACTAGAGGGCAGGAATGCCTTTGCTATGAACAAAACTGATGTCAAGGCAGAGTATACCTAGTACCTGTGTGAGAGGCAGATTACATGCCTTACCTCTGCCTTTGCATGGGTGCACACTCACTCGTGTGTGTGTGTGTGTGTGTGTGTGTGTGTGTGTGTGTGTGTGTGTGTGTGGTGTGTGTGTGTGTGTGTGTTCCCCCTGTGAGCTGATTGCTGTTCATGGTTCTCCATGCTACTAGGTTGTGTTTGTGGTAGGCTATTCGTGTGTAGGTAAATGCACAAGGGTGTCCAGACAAGAGCAGGTGTGCTCTGCACATGCGCACTCAGCCTCAGCCTCAGCTAGGCTTTGGCTATGGCTGTCTGTCCGTGTTCAGGAGTATTCACCTTCATTTAGACAATCTTTCCATCTTTCCCAAGAATACTGAGGCTTTTTGTTGTATTATTTTAGGGGTATGAAGTTGTTTTGTTTTTAAGTTTAGCATTTCTTTTCACTGAGATTCTGAACTACACATTCTTTACTTTCTCAATCTTAACATATCTCACTCCCTATATCCATCTTTATTTTTGTTGCTCTGTTTCTGTCTCCTGAGTTAGCCAATTCCTTTCTGTCTCTTACTGCCTGTCTTCTGAGTCTTCAAAATCAGGATTTCTTAAAATTTTTCTACTCACGACCCTGTTTCACCTAAGAAATTTTTATGCAGCCACAAGGGCATAGGTAAACTCCTAATAAACAAAATTGTCTTAAAATGATTATTTCATATACATATAATTTTATCATTAAAGGCAAAAGCAAATTTGCTTACTAATGAGATGGATGTGCTTATTTCTTTTTTAAAAACTTAAAATTCACTGTTTTTAAGAGTTGATTGATATTTAGGTCAATGCTGAGAACGCCACTTCACATTAAATACATAGTAAAAATGGCTGAAGTGTGATGAAAACCATTTCAGAGATTGTTGAAAATTCTGTCATAATCCCAAGCCAAAATTCATCTAATGGTTTTTTTGAAACTCAGGTCAGTCACGCAAACAGCAATATTAAAATCAAACTTTCTAACACAATCTTGTAATCTAATGAGGTACTTATGCCAAAAAGGAATATCGAATGTCTTTGTTTTGTGTAACCATTATTTCTGTAAGAACAAAAAACTTGGTATGCATAGTAAAAATACTGCAATTCATGAAATTGAATAGTCTCAAATCTGTGCTGAAGTATTTCAGCCAGCGTTTGGTGGTACTGTATGACATGACAGATGTTCAGTGAAGTATGCATGATGTGTTCAGAACCAAGGCTGCAACATAGGCAAGTGCTACAGAGACCTGGCATGCTCAGCATGCCTTTGGTTGTGAATTCAGTACTGATCATTGCATGTTCAGAAATTTGTTGAATTTCTCTCAGTCACTACATTCAGTTACACAATCATAGGGGATTTCAAGCCACAATTTAATAAGTTATGTTCTAGATCTTTCTTTCCTATCGTTACTTTCTTCTTGTCTTTTCTGTCTCATTTCTGTCTGTGTCATTCAAGTTCTCTATGTTGTCTGTATATCTTTTTAGTCATTATTACTCCACTTTCTATCTTCATTTCTCTTACTTCTTTCCTTGTTCTCTGTTTTTCCTTTCCCTCTCCTATATACCCATCTGTCTCACACACACACACACACACACACACACACACACACACACACACACAGCGCTCTATTTCTTTATTACTTTGTGTCTGATTACCTCTTATATTCAATCTAGCTCTGACTCTATCCTTTTCCACTTGCCTTCACTCAAGGCTAAGGGGTGTGTGTGTGTGTGTGTGTGTGTGTGTGTGTGTGTGTGACAGTGTTTATGCACATGCATAGCAGAGGGGTACTCCACAGTTCTGAATGGGGTTGTGTCAGTCTTTGAGGTATTGAGAAAGAAGTAACTATTCCCATATCTCCCCAACCTGTACTCTAGTATCTTTGCTTGCCAGTAGGCCGCTGTGGCTGTAAGACTTACTGCTACCATAAAAAAAAAAAAAAAAACTGCTTTAAGGTAGCAGGCCGGGATGGACTGGGATGGAAAACATTGCAAGGGGGAACACTTTTACTGGGAGAGAGTGGGTAAGAAGAATACATGTCAAGACCCACTCCACCATTCTGTCCTCTATTATTATCCTCTATATTCTGTCCTCTGCCCAAACAGCAATCCTGAGCTCCAACATTCGGCACAGTGCAGCTGCCTTCCCTGTGGGTTGTGCTCTGTCACATCCCCACACAGAAAGCATTCTTCTGCCTCCCCCCACAAGCTTGCTGTGCCCTCTCACTGCCAGAAATACTTCCCGGGCTCTTCTTTGTTGGTAAATCTTGCATGAATGCCTCTACCATTGCCCTGTAACCCACTTGGCATATTTTCTTGAAGAACATATTGTGTTCATCTTACTGCTTTGTAGAGAGTAAATTCACAGCTCTACCCTCATAGGGAGTTTATTCTAATCAGATGATACAGATGATATTCTAAACTTTAAAAGTAAATGAGATAATGAGTTGGAAGAGAAAATCTAGGAGAAAAAAATGAAGGAAGGAAAGGTGCGTGCTCTGACCTCTCACCTGGAAACCATAGAAACTTCCAGGTAGTCTTCACACTTCTATATTTGCCACACATACTCTGTTCTCATAAAACAAGAAGGATGATTTTCAATCTTTAGCCTTAAACGTCTCTACTCAAAATCCTACAACTCATTCTGTGTGAAAGTCCTCACATGGCCCCTGACACCTCTCTGACCTCACCTCCTGCCATTTGCCCCCTGTTCAATAGTCTACCAACCATAGTTCCTTTGCTTTTCCTCATGTGTGCTATGAATAATCCCACCTCAGGGCCTTTGCTCTGGCTACTTTCTATGCCTACAGTTACTTTCTCTAAATAGCTACAGGACTCATCCTTTATTTAGATGATGTGATAGTTAGTGATAATTGTCAGCCGACAGGATCTGCAGTCACCTAGGACATGAAACTCCAAGCATACCTGAGAAGGATTTTCTACATTAAAGTTAACTTCTGACACGGTTCTATAAAAGGATTATCTCTCATTGTTGTGGGAAGGCTGTGTATTGGACCATCCCCTGGGTGAGGATTCTGGATTGTATTAAATAGAGAAAGTGAGCTAAGTATTAGCATACCATACATTGCTGTTTTCTGATTGCGGGTTTGATGCTACTTGACTGCCCCATCATGATAGGTTATACCCTCAGACGGTCATGGTGGATTACACCCTCAAACTATCATGATGAATTAGACCCTCAAACTGTAAACCAGAACAAACGCTTCTGCCTTGAGTTGCTTTTGTCAGAACATTTTATCACAGCAATAGGAATAAAAACTAAAAAATAAATTGGTACTGAGAAGTGCGGCCATTATTGTGATAAAATGATTATGTGATGACTGGAATGTGGAAGAGTTTGGGCTAGAAAAATTCTCTTATGATAAAAACATACAGTGGAAATCTTGGGGATTAAAGCTGGATGAGTGAAGGGAAATGCCCCTATCAGTGGGGTGGCCCAAAGAGAGGCAACTGTGTATTCCATAAGAGACCTGAACCCCCTCAAAAGTAGACAAGCCAGAGGGAACTCTGGGGTCCATAGAAGCAGATAGATAGGAGGGTGGGAGGGAGTGGGATAGATTGATGAAGAGAAGGGAGAGGAATGGAGAGAAGCAAAGATGAGTACTCTATATGCTTGTAAAACTAGAAAAATAAAATAATTTTTAAAATGTTCTCTCGTGCTGGAAGCAAAGTGTAATGGGCCACTCTTTGGGAACTTGGAAGAAACCAAGAAAAAAGCAAAGAGTAGAGGCCGAGTCCGTGAAGTTGCAGAGAGAACAAGGGTTCTATGGGGAACGGGACTATTAGGAACTAGGGACATTCATGTGATATTTTGGTGAAGAATATTGTTTCATTCTTCCCATGTCCTAAGAGCCTGAGTGAATTAAAATTTAAAGATAATGGGCTACTATGTCTGACAGAAGAAATTTTGAGACCAAAGAGCACTCAGGCTAGTGTTGAGAAAGCAGTTCTAATTGTTAAAGAGATCAGCACCACTAAAGAGAAGCTTCCTGTGCTGCACTGACACAATAAGAAAGGTGTCTGAGGGCAAAGCTCCTCCTCCTAGAGGCTCCACCTTGTGAAGATCCAAACTTAAGAGACAAAGCCTAAGCTGAACGTGTTCCATGCTCTTTAAGAACAAACCCAAGTCTTCTCAGGGCCAGCACATAGAAGTAGGTACAGCTGTGCAGAGGAGCCAAGGTCCATCTGCAGTTGGCAAAGGAACTTGGCAGCATCACCCACATGGTACTGATCAGAGCTGGAGGAACGAGGCTATCCAAGTCTTTTCGATTACAAGCCCCCACATATCAGAGATAGGGTTCAGGATTTGATATATTTGTCCTGATGGATTTTCATCTGATTATTCTTTGATAGGCCTTAATATTTTCATTTCTGAATACGAATGTTCTCTCTGTGCCACTGCGTAACAGAAGTATGTAACTTTTTTATTTTGTAGGAGCTGACTGTTATGACTTTGAATTCTAAAGACTCTTTAATGTTAGACTAAACACTCTTTTATTATAAGATGGTCATGTACCTATAGGAACAAGGGGTGGAAGGATATGGCTTTGCAATGATGTATTTGTGTGTCAAGTTAATAAGGGGTGGGGCTGTGATAGTGTTGTCATCTAGGCAAGATCTAGAATCACCTAGGAGACAAGCCTCTAGATACAAATGTAAGGGAGTATGTTGATTGGGCTAATTGATAAGGGGTGACCCATCTTAACCATGGCAGCATCATTTCCTGGATTGGGATCCTGGACTAAATAAAATGGAGAAAGTGAGTTGAGCAGCAGCATAACATTCATCACTCTGTCCTTCCTGACTGTGATGTGATTAGCTGCTTCGGTCTCCTCTGTATAATGAACACTGCCATACAGTGTGAGTCAGCATAAACCCTTTCCACCTTACGTTGCTTTTGTCAAATATTGATACAAAGCAGAACATAATAAAACAAAGAAAATAATGAAGAAGGTGTCGTCTCATCAAAAACTGTTTGTGTCCGAATGATTAGATTCATCCATCCTGCCACCATCTCCTCAGTTGCAACTTTTGGCAATATGGTTGTGAAAACATGCTAACATTTTTTAACATTGGTATTACTGATTTCCCGCTCATTCAAACTTAATAGGTAAGGGAAATTTGCGGAGAGGGGGCGGTAAGAGTGTAAGAGCACAAGGATGGAGAGCAACGATTGTCAAGATACTCCCCACAAGTTAGGTAGGGCCGAAGCAATCATATTGGACATTGCATGCCGCGCAATTTCCCAACACACTAGGACCTCACAAAGTCTAGCATCTGCTAAAGGCACCAAGATCCTGGAGGCAAAGGATTGAGAGCCCTCAGCAGTTTCCTATGCTTAAGGGGAACACAGGGAAAGGGTTCAGGAATGCCACTGGGGGTCCTTGTACGTCATCGGAGAGGGGGGCCCAGCGAGAGAGTCAGGGATGCATATTAAAGGAAGCTCTGGGAATTGGGGAGGGAGTGGCACTGGAGGAGATGGGGTAGGGAGGGGTGAGGGGAGGGGGATCGCAGGGGTTTGGGGGGAGAGGAGGGAGGGAGGGAAGGCCGATGTACCTATTTAAGTTCGTATGAGAGCGGAAATAATAATAAAAATGTTAAAGAAAAAGAAACCTAATAAGTACCTGCAAGTATTTTAAGGAAAACATGACAACGGACATGAACGGGCTACCTTAAACAAGAACAGTCCTGTTCTGTAAAACTTTTAGTTGATTGTGCGGATGTGCATGTGAGTAGTGGGTTATAGGTGACAAAAGTCGTTGAACATTATCTCGGGGCTTTGTAGAGGAAGATAAGAGCTGCACCTACATGCCCAACCCTGCAGAACCCCCAGTGGAGATGGAATCAGGTAGCTGAGGACACCAGAAATCTTAAAGTGCTTCTGGTCAACAAGGAAGGAACAGAGGCAGGGGGAGTCGGGAAGTCACCCTAACCCTGGCCTTTCTGTTTCTTTGTCCTCTTTCTCTTCCACCTGTTTCTCCCTGTCTGCTCTCCCCCCCTTTCTCTCTCCCTCCCTCTGTCCTTCTCTCTCCCTCTCTCTCTGTCTCACACACACACACATCTTGTTGTCACCCTTCCGTTTATGTGTTGCTTCCTGTCCAGTACATGTTTGTTTCATTTCCAGCCTCTACGGTTTTCCACTGCCTGTGTAGTTTTGTTCGTGCTCCACTCTCATCCCTGTATCTGTGTCTCCTCTCTCGTTCCCGTTGGCAGGTGCGGCCCAGCAGGACAACCGATGGAGTCCCCCAGGGCCCATCAAGTACTGAACTGGCTGGCCCCCTAGGTTTGGGAGGAGCCCTCGCCCCTCAGTATGGCCAACACCACCGGGGAACCTGAGGAGGTGAGCGGCTCGCTGTCTCTGCCATCGGCATCGGCTTACGTGAAGCTGGTGCTGCTGGGACTGATCATGTGCGTGAGCCTGGCGGGCAACGCCATCTTGTCGCTACTGGTGCTCAAGGAGCGCGCCCTGCACAAGGCTCCTTACTACTTTCTGCTGGACCTGTGTCTCGCCGACGGCATCCGCTCTGCCGTCTGCTTCCCCTTCGTGCTGGCCTCGGTGCGCCACGGCTCCTCGTGGACCTTCAGCGCCCTCAGCTGTAAGATCGTGGCCTTCATGGCCGTGCTCTTCTGCTTCCACGCGGCCTTCATGCTCTTCTGCATCAGTGTCACCCGCTACATGGCCATCGCCCACCACCGCTTTTACGCCAAGCGCATGACGCTCTGGACATGCGCCGCGGTCATCTGCATGGCCTGGACCCTGTCGGTGGCCATGGCCTTCCCCCCCGTCTTTGACGTGGGCACGTACAAGTTCATCCGGGAGGAGGACCAGTGCATCTTTGAGCATCGCTACTTCAAAGCCAACGACACGCTGGGCTTCATGCTCATGTTGGCCGTGCTCATGACCGCCACTCACGCCGTCTACGGCAAGCTGCTCCTCTTCGAGTACCGTCACCGCAAGATGAAACCGGTGCAGATGGTCCCGGCCATCAGCCAGAACTGGACCTTCCACGGCCCCGGGGCCACAGGCCAGGCCGCTGCCAACTGGATTGCCGGCTTTGGCCGTGGGCCCATGCCACCCACCTTGCTGGGTATCCGGCAGAACGGGCATGCAGCCAGCAGGCGACTGCTGGGCATGGACGAGGTTAAGGGAGAAAAGCAGCTGGGCCGAATGTTCTACGCCATCACGCTGCTCTTCCTGCTCCTCTGGGCGCCTTACATCGTGGCCTGCTACTGGCGGGTGTTCGTGAGAGCCTGCGCCGTGCCCCACCGCTACCTGGCCACTGCCGTCTGGATGAGCTTCGCCCAGGCTGCCGTCAACCCGATCGTCTGCTTCCTGCTTAACAAGGACCTCAAGAAGTGCCTGAGGACTCACGCCCCCTGCTGGGGCCCAGGAGGTGCCCCGGCTCCGAGGGAACCCTACTGTGTCATGTGAATAGGCCCTAGAGAACAGGTAGGGAGAAGGGCCACCAGCAAGGCCACGGTGGAGCCCCACACAGAAGCCTTCTTTTTTGAGCTTCACCCCCACACGCACCCCTGACCCTTGAACCATCCGCAGCAGACATTTTGCCAGCACCTCCCTAACGGGGGGAATTGAGTGAGGAACTGGGAAAGAGGCATCGCGGATTTCGTGGGGCTTGTCTCCGCAGCCTCCTTCTCCACTTCTCCAATCTCACATTCTCATTCTTTCCCTTTCTCCTCCCCCTCTCTTTCTCAAGTGACAAATCAGAAAAAGAAAACAGAACTTACAATGTAGGGTTTTCCATTAACAGCGGATGAAACAGGCTTGCTTGCTTAAATGTCTCTCCTTCTGACACTGCCCAGAAGAGGAAAATTTGTCCTGTAACATAGATTTTCAGAGATTTATTGTCCCCTGTGCTCCTGTTCAGTCTCCCCTTCCAAGTCCTTTAGCAAGGCCTAGATTTTTAGGAGAATTTGATCCAAGCCTGCAGACAAAAGGGACCAAAAGGGGGTGCCAGGTGCCTGGCGAAAAGGGTGTTTAATTGCTAGGTTGTGTGCAATGTTGGTTTTTTTGGCTAGCTGTTCCTAAACTCAGTCCTCCTATGACGCCCTGCAATGTCCAGACCACCAAGTACCCCCGCGAGTCTCTACTGAAGGCAAGAAGAAAGGGCCTCCGGGACAGGTGCAGGCTAGGGAAGGATTAGGCCCGGAAAGCCGACTTGGCTCCACCCTCTCAAGCTCCCTCCCTTTCTCCAGTTCCCCACCACTTCTTTCTCCCGCCTCGTGCCGGGGGCACAGGTGTGTGCAGGCAGGGGCAGCCCTCCAGAGAAGCAGAGGGAGGAAGGCGAACTCTCCAGAGCAGCTGCACCCTAGAGCCTGTGGCCAGAGCTAAGTTCAACATTAGACTTGCTTTCTTGAGTTTGTGCTACTCTTCTGAAAATGAAAATTCTTTGGGGGCCTTTGTAACCAAAATTCTCCAAGGACTGTGAAATGGAGTCCACTCCTGGCTAACGTTTTTGGTCCTTCTCAAGGCTCACAGGCCACAAGTCCCTCCTTAGTTGCCCTTGGCCTCCTGATCACTAAACATCCTCCCTCCCAGTAGTTCTCCTTCCACCCGAAGTGGAGAAGACTGCACCCAATTACCCAGCTGGAAGGTCCCGAGCCTCCTTGCAATACAGAGTCCACTGAGGGGCTTACATTAAGGCCAGTTTTTGTACCGGTGAGTTCAACTTGGCCTTCCTTTGCCTGAGCTGGCCTAGGCTGGCCTGCCCTCTCCTTTCCTTCAGGGCCAGGGTACCTTCCTATGTCCGTCCATCCCCTTTTCTTTCTTGTAGAAATTCCTGTCCTAATCTCCCTCCTTATTCCAAGACAGCCCCCAGACTGAGGAAATCTTGACCCAAAAGGAATGCCGGAGAGGGGACACTCCAGACAGAAGAGACGTTAATGAAACTAGCTGGGGGTGACACTGGAAAGGCAGGCTGGAGTGACTGAGAGGCTGGGAGAGCGTGTGTGGGTACCTGTTTTCTCAGTGATGGTGATGGGGTACCTTTCTGAGGGGTGGGGTAGAAAGACCAAGGGGGTGGAGGTACATAGGGTATTCTTAGGAGGGATTGCCTCCATTTCCTTTTTTCTAACTGCCTGAAATCATCATTGTTTTGGTAAATGGAAAAAACTGAAGATGAACAATGTGTTATATTGGATGTTTCCTCGTTTCTGTGTACTGTGTGTGTGTTTGTGTGTGTGGTGTGGGTGGTGTGTGTTACATATATTGTGGTCCTGTCTGTATGGCCACATGGGGGGATGCATTAGTGAGTAAGATATTGTGTATCGGTGTGACTTGGTAGGGGGAGGAATCCTGGCAAAAACCTTTGCCTGGTGCCCACACACGTGAGTAAACATCCGTATGGTGAGATACTCAGCACACGTCTGTCACACACGCCCACCACAACAATGCCTAATTGAAAGGAGACAAAACCTATATGGGGCCTGCAGCAAAAAAGTAGTGTATGGGAGATGGAACCTGAAAATCTTACATAGTTATGTAAATCCAGGTCAACTCCCAGATTCTAAGAAGATGCCTCCCTCCCTCGTTCCAGCATGTAAGACCCAGGTGATGGAGGAAAGAAGACCTGAGAACCTTATCTACTTCCCAAAGTCTAGAGATTCCTTTCACCAAACAACACAGTGCTTTCTGAAGTTGGATCAACATGAAAAATAGAAGTGGGAATTGAGGATCAAATGTAGGGGCAACAGGATTAGGAAAGGCGCCCACAACACAATAGCGTGTCAGAGGCAGCACTCGAGTGGGAGCCTCTCTTAAAGGTCAACTCTGTATAGCTGGACTTTGGTCAGCTCTGACTAAATTCAGAAGGAAGAGGTCATGGACGCAAAATCCCTGAGTCTAGAAGGGTCTACCCAGCTGCCTACTCCCTGAATATGCGGTTCATTTAAGTCTATTCTCTCAGGTGTACAGAATTGAGCTTGACAATTAACTTCTCAGTTCTTGCACACTATGCATCATTGGTCCCGTGGTAAGGTCCCTTTATTATTTTTGTTTTTGTTGCCTTCATCAGCCACTTGCTGGTCCCATGTTTTCCCACCTCACATAGACACCGTCTTTGTATTTATTGTAAATGTCCTCCAATACCCCTTCATGTGTTTATTTACATAATGTGGAGCCTGTGAAAATATACAGTAATTAATGGTATGTTTTAATTTTACATAAACAGTATTGTAACTAGAAATCTGGTTTGTTTCTTTCTTCTCTCAACAAGTAGTTGTTGAGAAACAGCCTATGGCTATATAGAGATCAAATTCCAGCGAAGGAGATGAAATTTTTCATTTTCTGTCAACTGATGGATTCCCCTAGGTTCTCGCCAATTCCTCTGCTATCACAACAAGGCTGTGATGGGCAATCGTCCTGTTCCCTACACGCTGCCGTAGATGTAAAGGAACAGCTCTGGAGAGGGAGCAAGCGATTTTATTAGGACCGCAGGTGGAAGGGCCAACACCTGTGAGTGGCGAATTCTAGACCGCAGCCGCGCCTAACCGTAGCACGTCGACCACCAATCATGCTCACCAAAAGCCATCCATCTCTGATCGGGAAAGAAGAGAGACGAAGCTACAGCAACAATAACAAGCTTCAGCATATACTTAGAGTAGAAGAAAGAAGAGACCAAAATGAAAAGTGTAGAAAAAATCTGGAGCGAGCTGGATTGCATCATTTTTAATGGGCGAGAGGAAGTTACCTTTCTGCGTCTGTGATTAATTTCTAGAGCAATTTTGCAGAAATGGAAAAGCCACGTCAAAACCGCGGACCCTCAAGCCGACAGCCTCCGGTACCTAAATTGCCAGAGCAAAAAAACAGGCTGCGCCCAGAAGCTGAGGGCTGCAAGCGCTCATCCGGGGTACCGTACACAGCTGGGGGAAAGGGGCGAATTTTAAGAAGTGCGTAGTGCTCGGCGGGGCTTGGGCGGGGACCACCAGGGAAGAGCGGACGATTCGTGAGCTGGCCTTGCGGGTTTCGCGGGCGCCCCGCCCCGCCACGCCCCTCCGCCCCGCACCCCGCCCCGCTCGCCGCGCAGCGGATCTTCGCATCACGGGCCTGGACGTTTTTTTTCCATTGGCTACGCAGTGCAAGAACGAGACACAGGGGCTTCGGCCCTCTCCCCGCAGCCAATCACCGGCACTTTTCTCCATCGCTGGGAAAAAGCGGCCCGGCGATTGGGGGCGCGAGGGCCGCCAAGGGAAGTGATGTGTAGGTGTTGGCAGCAGATCGC
Source organism: Typhlomys cinereus (assembly GCA_023101885.1). Taxonomy (NCBI): domain Eukaryota; kingdom Metazoa; phylum Chordata; class Mammalia; order Rodentia; family Platacanthomyidae; genus Typhlomys; species Typhlomys cinereus. The sequence continues at coordinate 3,858,825 of JALPQD010000188.1, forward strand.
AGGAGACCGGCAGGGCGCGAGGAACGCGGGCGCCGCCGCCGCGGCCGGCAGCCATGGCGAGCGGAGCAGGCCCCGCGTTCAGGCAGTGGGGCCCGTGTCCTCTTCCCTCCCCCGGCGAGGTGGGAAGTAGGGCAACGCGCTGGGGGGAACGTCAGAGACCGGGGGCGAGCCGAGCTGGGCGCGTGAGGGGTGGCGACTGCCCGGCGGACGGCAGACCCGGGGCGATCCCCTGCTCGTCGGAGTGCCGTCGCCATGGAGCGCCCGGGCGAGGGGCCCCCGGCCAAGAGCCGCCGCCTGAGCAGCTCGGAGCCCCCTGTGCGCGACCCGCCGCCGCCGCCGCCGCTGCTGCGACTGCCCCTGCCTCCACCCCAGCAAGCGACAGAGGCCCCAGGAAGAAACCGAGGCGGCCCAGGTGCGGGCTGACATAGGGGGGTGGGCCCCACGCTGCCCCCGCCACCCCCCTATGTCCAGTCTGGAGGAGGGGGGATAGCCGAGCGTATTTACCCTGGGTTGCTGGGAGTCCCGGCTGGGATCCTGCTGTCGGTCTTCTGGTTTGGGGAGCCCGCTCTCGCCGGGCGATGGAAGCACTCCCTATTTCCCCTCCGCGGGAAGCGTGGAAAATCGCTTCAGATTGCAGAGCCCCAGCACTTTTTGCTGGAAAAGGCCCTAGAAACCTGTAGCTCAGGGGGGTGGGGCCCCATATGTTAATCAGTCCTAAGCGAAAGGAAGAGGCAATCATTAAATTAGTGGAAGATGAACGATGAAGTATGAAAAGGAAAGCAGGAGGTAGTCTGGGCGGCGGTTGGAGGTAGGCGAGGAGGCAAGGAAGATAAAGAAGGAAAGCAAGAGGGTATCCATATATGGAAAGCTACTGCAGGCACTGGAGAGCATCAGGATGGACCTGGAGGCGGGGAACAGTCAAGGCAGGGCAAGCCTTCCTGCGTCCTCAAACGCAAGTTCATCCGAGGCGCAGACCGTTGCTGGAGCCGCAGAGACCCTCAATCATCCCAGCACATCCCATGCTTCCTGGGTCAAAGCATATCCTTCTCATCGATACTCACGGGCCCCCGCAGAAACAGGAAATGGGAGGCACAGAAGGAAGAGGGTAAATGGGGGAGGGTCAGAGATGGCATATCCCCCAGCTGAGGATCTAGACCGAGTGAGAGGGATGGAAAGGAGGGCAAAACAGCCAGAGAAGCTGCACTGGACGCGTTTAGGGGGAGTACACACGAACCGGGACCACACATGGGAAGGGAAGACGTCACACGAACCTGGACCACACATGGGAAAGGGAAACGTCAAACGAACCTGGACCACCATGGGAAAGGGGAAAACTCGTAATTTAAAAACGTGTATCACAGACAGTGAAAGGGGTAGGTAAATAGGGCACCCAGGGGAAAAACAAAACAAATGAATGAGAGCAGAGATTAGAAAGGATGAAGTTGGCGACAGAGGATGAACAAAAATGGGAACTAGAAAAGAAACCACCCACAAAGCAAGGCAACCCCCCACAGGGCTTTGTGGGCCCAAGCCGCTTGTTTTAATCACCGGAGACCCCAATTCTAACGAAAGTGCCTTTCTGTAGAAGGGGGGGAGAGAGGTGGGCTGAACCCCCTGAAGCATCAGGAGAGAGAACACGGTGCATGTGGGTCATGAAGGGTTAATGAAAGACATGGGAACTACAAAGAATCCAATTTCACGTGGAGATAATAAACTCACCCCTGAGAGCGTATATGAAATACAGCTAAGGTTTAACATCTTCATAGAATTCATAGGATCCGGGCATCGGCCCCCATGATACAAATGCATCACTGATCACAGAGACTGACGACAACACCCAGAAACAGGGTTTCATATACGGACACATGATGTTTCATAGCTGACACAGGGTCCATGACCATAGGTCTGCACCTACAAAAAGTAGAGTCATTGACACATTACATGATTAACAGCGATCAACAACCACACATATGACATCGTGTGAATTCCAGCAACAACAGCACACTTGCACCAGGTTTGCAGTTGCCGAGACAAAGAGTATGGATTTGTGACACAGCCTCCTTAAAACACAGCCCAAATGGACAGACCTTCACCACCCACACAGACACCACCGGACGCAGGAGAGTGCAGAGCATATACCACAGACAACGAGCCACGGGGGGGAAAAGGGAAAAGCAACACAGCATTACAAGCACTAGACAATCAAGGTACACCCATTGCATAAGTCTATTTTCTCACGAACATGCCGCTTGAACATAAAAGGAATCCTTCAGCTTCTCTTAAATTTTGCCCTGTCAGGCCTTCATTCTTCCATCAGATGAACATTAATCCTTGACCAAACTGCTCCACTCACTAGTTCCTCACCACCCAGAATTTCAATCTTCAGCACACCCAACGTGATGAGGACATTTTCCGCTACTTGCCAATCTCCAGGTCAGGCAAAGAGGAAGATCGAGGAATCGGGTCCCTTACAAAGGTTTGGGGAAGTGGGTTCTTGGTGTCCATGGAGGGAAGCAGTCTCACTTTTCCTTTCCTGCCCCAACCTTGAGCAGTCCAGGATGCTCGACACATCTCCATGGGCTCAAATAAGCTGTAAATTACAGACAAACCCCT